>VOSG01000097.1:0-95382 GCA_009761265.1 Halicephalobus sp. NKZ332
AAATTCCCGCCAACAGTACAGTTACTGTCTACTCGCTCTGTCTTGGGAATTCGAATTTGGCACAATTCATGTTTCACCAAAATTTAAATTCCTTTTTTTTAAAAGTGCGGTTTTTCAAAAACAATAATTCCTGGGATTTTTAAAAGATTTGAAATATTTATATTAAACTAATATTTTGATATTCCTTGCTTCTGGTTTTTATATTTTCCTTAGAATTCCAAATTACTGATGAATTTTCAAGCAGCAAGTAATCAAACATATTGCAGGATCAGTGGCAATACTGCTAGGACAAAGGATATCCACGGCTCCGTCGCAACTCACCTGCGGAAGTCCCTCCTGGCGAAGAGGAATTGGCGGAAAGCTTACAATGCTGCCGCAGCTATCAGACAGCTTCAATTGCTCCGAATCAGCTCTGCCAGGATTTCGCATTCGACTCAGAACTCTACTTCTCAGACGGCTCCACAGCCTCAGCCGACAGCAATGAACATTGCTTAGTCGTTTCCAGAAGACTTGTTTGGACGTATTGTTTTTGCTTAATCGGACATATTGATGTGTATTTTCCACTCAATTACTTTTCTGTCCATATTTTTGGACGAGATTCACAAACTCCAAGTCATCACAAAAATTTCTTTCGCTTTCTCATTAAAAATGAAGAATTTTGAACGTTCTTGTATATAAGTGCGGTTGTCTATGCTTTGTATGGTTTTAGACCTAATTATGGAAGATGAATAATATTATTTGTTTATTGAATGAAACAGGCAAATATTGCCATACAAACTGTAAAAAATTTCATAACGAAGTTGACCACTTTGGATCTTGATCCGCTTCGAGATTGTCCTCGATGCTGCTTCTCTGGATTCCTTCATTTCGTTCTTCAGAGGTGTTTTTACGTTCTTCTACAGGCTCAGTAGAGTCTGTCGAATGTCTAGTTAGAGCTCTGGCCCGGGCATAATGAAAGGCTCGGTGGATGAAAGTCGGGGAATCTTCTCCTTCCAAAAGTTTCTTGACCATCTCAGAAGACACGAGTCTCGGAGCTCCTAGCTGGAATGTCCCCATCTCCTTGTAGCGGAGAATCAACTCGGACCAACTGCAAGATACCGTAAAAGCATAAAGATAATCCGCAGGAAAGAGGGTTTGGGTGAAGATCATGGAAATCAAAGTGACTTCGCTGAATTTGAAGGTTTCATCGGTCAATTGATATTTGATCGTCATGGTGTCCAGGAAGGTGATTCCAAAGTGGATCCATCCCGAGATGAATCCCCCGAGAGCGATGGTGGGCAAGAAGTGTTTCGTGGAACGGCAATCTCTGTCGTTGAGAGCCAGAAGTCTCCTAACACAAAAGTACTGGAGCCATTGACTGATCTGAATCATTTCAATAGATCAAAATAAACTTAAAAACTAAAAAACTCCAAACCTCCATAAACGTCAAAGAAACAGAGTGCAAAATACAGTGCTCTAAAGTGATGAAATGATCCTGATGTTGATATGCCAGTTCGATAATTTGCAGAATATATTTGACCGTCAAAACGATAACGCAACCGAAGAGAATAATGATATCTCCTCTTGCTTCTGCCTTGTGATGTGCATCGAGTCTGTCGTTACTGAGTCTCCTGGACCAAATGTATATCTGAAAAATCCAGAATTACAGACATAAACCATATCCACGAAACAGACCGAGATGAACATCACAACTAGAAGGAAATTGGATCCAATCATGGCGTACTCATTTGTCATCCAGTCGATGGAAATCAGGTGATCGAAGTCGATTGTGTAGTAGAAAAATATGAACCAACGAACGATCGTAGCAATTGTTGCGAAGACCACGATAAAATTTAACCAGACCTTTAAATTCCTCGATGGTCTAAGTCTCGGAGCCTTGAGGGCAGGGTTCTCAGCGTAGACACGGGAGATATCTTTCATGAACTCCTTGAGAAGACTTCTGAATCCTTGTTTCATCTGTCTCCGCTTTAACAAGTCTTCTGCTTTCTCCTCGGCCCCTCCGCAACTCAGCCAGTGAGCAACCAGTAAAACAGGGAAGAACTCAGAAGCACAGGAGATCACAGCCGAGCTCAGAAGACCTTTGTTGATGTAGTACCATATTATTTGCATCCCCGCCAAGTCAGTATAAGGATCGCAATTATAGTATCTTTTGATCGAGGGACACCAGTATCCTTCGAGTTCTTTTCGTTTACAGAGTTCCTGAATTTTTGTCCGATTATCATTTTGCACCTATATTCCTTCGATTATTATCATTTCGGTTTGGCCAGGTTTATAGCTTTGATAATCTGAGTCTAAACTCAGTAGCAATGATAAATTTGCTACTGTCGTGAAAGTCGTAAAAAATGATGCATGTCATAAAAATCAAATAATAAATTTCTCAAAAACGTTCTTGGGACAAAGTCTGAAAGAATTAAACCCTGGGATCAAGAACTCAGATAACTACGTAATTTATATGGAGTTTTAAACTTTAAGCAAAAATCACACCTGGTGAGAAAGATATCCTTTGTAGATGACAACTTTCATCCAGACTATGGTAATCGTCAAGTTTACCCACAATCTAGTCACCTTATCGAGATGAGTGTTAATGGCGCCGTAATAAGACCGATGGAGGACGTAAAGGAGAGATATGATGCAGAAAGTTATCATCAAGGAGGAATAGAAGACATCTAGCCAGTACTCCGATCCATAGATTACGTCAACGAGTTTGTCGCAATCCGAGAAGGCGTAATTGAAGATCATGTTGTATGAATACCCCAGAACTATGCCTACAGTAAGAATCACAGCTCCGTACATGGCCGGTGTGGGCATCTCATGGGGAGTGTCGAGCTTCGGGAGGCTTCTGGTTCTCCACATGAATTCCACCATCACGGTGCAACAGCACACCATTAAACCCCCAACGATCTACAAGGATTTTTTCGCTTTGGAATCACAGAAATTAAGAAAGCCTCACCGCATGATAAATTCTCAAGTAATAAACTGTGTCGTCTCTGCTTAATAGTACGTACAGATTCAGAAAGATACATAGCAGAAAAATTAAATACAAACAAACAACACAAAGATGATGAATATGGAAAATCCATTCAATTCCTTTCTTCATTTTGAATCCTGCATAAACTGCTCTCGACCGGCACTATTCTGAAGAATAAGGAACTCATAAAATTTTATCACTGCTTGCTTTTATTACTTTTTTCATACTTGGAAGATGGTCTGTATAAGTGTCTAAATTCGAACATTAAATTGATCTCATGACGACTTTTCCAAAGTCCAAGAATAGGGGAGCAATTAAGTACCGGAACAATAGATGTTGGAATCTGTTTCGAAATCCATAAATTTTTATCAACTCCCTCAAAGTAGTTTTCTGGAAATTTTTGACGTAAACGATCAGAGCAAATAAAAACAGCTCAATAAACATTGAACAAGTGCCAAAACTGAAATTTCGTAGCAATGCTGTTTTTGAACATTTAAAATATTAATTCTCGAATCAGTTTTTAATTTGATCTGTCTAAATTATTAAATTTGTTTTATCCGAATTCTCAGATTCCATTTTTTGCTTTAATTACCTTTGATTTTATCTCCAATTTCCAGATGCTTTTTATTTAAAATCCCTTAAATTAACTTTCTAGAACAAGTCTGTTTAATCATCCAGGGAGTTTTAGTAAAATTTCTAATCCCAATTCCGCTCCTTCGAGTCAATAAGGAAGAATTCAAAAATAGTTGTATATAGTGCCTCCATCAATTATTTCCAATACCCACAGGGGAACTTGTAGCATCACGACCTTGAAACGTCAATGACCTCTGTTGACATGTTAATTCGACGTGTTTGATGGACATCTCCAGACATCTCCAAAACATCTACATCTCCGTAACCTTCTTTTCTCGAAAATTCCTCCAAAATTCGATATTGTTTTCTTCATAAAAAATATGATATTGGAAATTAACTACAATTTTCTATATGTTCTCAAAAGGTCAAACATGATTTTTTCAATCATTTTTTCTTGCAAAACTTTGCAACTTTCGAGAATGAAATACCCCTAATGTAAATAAAAAAATTTTAAGTACATTTAAACCTCCGTTTCCACTATAATGGTTTTCAAGTACGTGATCGGTCTGAATATTTGTGTTTTAAACATTTTTTAAACGTGGTTTTCGATCAACTCATTCCTTAATTTTTGAAGAATACAAAGTTCTTTGTAAAGGGACTTTACAAGTTTTCAAAGAAACCTTTTTAAAGAAATTTTGGAAATATTTTAAAACGATTCCTTTTCAGTCAAAATATATTGTTTGATTTTTTGCGTTTAGAACTGATCAAAAAGAGTTGGAGAATATTCAATCGGTCGTTATTCAGAAATATTTATTTTTATTCAGGGGTTAAAAAGATCGAAACCAGAAGACAAGGAATCAAGACCACGCCTAATCTCTCCCGCGCACCTTTGGGTTCACGTTTCGCTGCTTGACGGACAACATCATGAATAGAGGGGAGGGCAGCGCGGTTCTTTCATCAGAAGAAGGAGAGGAACAGGAAAAATACAAACACTGCATAACAAACAAGAGAAAAAGCAAAAGACACACGCCTGGCAGAAAGCAGCCTGGTCTTTGCTGGGTTATTTTTCCTCTTTACTCGTCTGTTTTTTTCCATAATAGAAAACTATTATGAGGTATTAAATTCACCTTTATGATCTTTTTATGACGGTGATCTTGAATGTTTGTCTTCTCGAGAGTTTACTTTTCTTTTGAAAAAATCGTGTCGAGAACTCGACGGAATTTAATTATTCTTTGAGTTCAGTATTCCGAGTTTTTGAAAATAAGTCAATTAAAAGTGTGAATTTTGTCACACTTGGTGGCAACAAATCAATTTTCCTTCGAATTAGGTCCCTCTTGTTGTTGAAAAACTTTGAATTTCTGTTTCCAGATGTAAACTGACAGAGGACGAAACAGATTATTCGAAAACTGATTATTCCACTGGGAGAACTGATTTCTCTACCAAAAAACTCAAAATTCCGTCGGGAGAACTACTTTGTTCCAAAAGTGATCTTTTCTTCGAAAAAAATTGATTATTTCATCGGAGGAAATTGATTATTCTGTCGGAAGAACATTGATTTTTTCATTCAGAAACTCCCTTTACTAAAAACACTATCGAAAAAATTGATTTCTCGTCCGAAAAATTAATTACTTTTTCTGAGAAAACTTTCATTTTCAAAGTTGATTACTTCTTTAAACTTTTTTCCGGAAATCGATTACTTTATTAAAATTTCGTTTTTTGGAAACTAACTGCTTTTTTAAAGGAAACTATTACTTTTTGAAAGTTAATTACTTTCAAGAAAAGTTTTATTTTAAAATTGATTACTTTTCCGAAATATTATTTTCTTCGGGGAATTGATTATTTTGGAATTTTTATTTTTAAAGTCGATTACTTCATTGGAGAAAGAAAATGACTGAGTTGCTGAGGTGCTTTAATGTAAAGGTAAGTAAGCTTCAATTTTTACTTCCAAACATTTCCTTCTTTTATGAGTTTTTTCTTAACTGATCAAAGTTCTGAACGTTGTTTATGAAAATCTGTTTTTTATGGAGATACGACTGCGCGGAATTCTTTTTTCCGTTTTGTCGACCTTTATCCTCGCTTTTCTCGATTTTTCTCAATATTTTTGTTTCTAATTTACAAATTTTACTTAAATTTAATTTCTTAATTTCCTGGCAAATAAAATTCCTGAACATTGTGTGTTCTCCTTGCGGATTAATTTTTTTATTTCAATATTGATTAAATTTGGGTTTTTTGAAATTTACAACAAAATTCGTAAAAAATTTAATTTCTTAATCGTTTTCTAAATTCTGTTGAATTTTAAATTTCTGAAATTGTTAATGTGTAAAGTTTTTATGAATTTTTCTAATTCTTCGATTTTCACATTAAAATTAATTTCTCGCTTTATGGATTTTTGCTCCCGTTGGCATTTTTCAATGTATACGGAAGTGAAAACAACTGTCAGCTGACTTTTTTATAAATAGGTAACTTAAGTTTTTAATTTATTTCACGTTTCGTATTGAAGTCTTGTTTTTGAATTTGTTTAAAAATAATTTGTTTTTTTGCATTTACATTGTTTCGGAAATCAATTTGGCACTAATATGGAGAATAATTTGGAAATTAATCTTTGTAATCCCTCATAATATTCTATTCAAATGCTTTTGATGATAATCTGAAAGGACCAGTTGAAACCTAGTGACTTCTGTTCAAACAAACATGGCCAAAAATTTATTTATGAGAATTAATTCAATTCTGATCTTCATCAGTAATTTTAATTATTGATTACACTAGAATCATCTCAGGTTCAATGGAAGTTATTTAGAAATATGATCCGGAAACGTGAGTTCCGAAAGTTTCTGGAAAAGTTGCCTCAAAATTATTTCCGAAATAATTCCTATAATAATCTGAACATAAATTCGGAACCAAGATATGAAATATTTAACCTTCAAAATTTCCAAAGATCCTAATTTTTTCGGCAGCAATTTCGTAGAAAATTAATTTCTTGCTTTTGTACTTTTCTACAAAAAATCAATCATTTTCCTCCATCAACCTTGGATTGACTTAAATGTAACCTTGTCTGACGTAGGAATTAGTAACTTCATTTGGCACCAAAATTCACAACAAAAATGAATTTTTTCCGCTTGAAAAACAAAATTGCAAAAGACTGCTTCTGTTTCTTTTTTATCTTTTTGTTATGTACTCTTTCGCTTTGGAGACGAGAAAATAATGAATATTTTCAGTATGCTGGCTGGATTCCTGACATCCGATACGATATCGATTCGATGAGCAGAACTGATTTGTTGAAGATCCTGGATTCTGCAGAGGTGAATATTATTTCTTGGTTATCCTTGGATTTTTCCGAATTTTAATAGAATGTGGAAATTGTTGGCATTGATTGGAAATTTCCAATCTCTAAAAGATCTCGGAAGTTCTTTTCAGAACAATTTCGTAATTGTTTTCACTTTTAGTTTTTATAATAATTTTATTTGGAACATTTAGTCAATTTGGTGGAAAATTGAATCTTTAAAACTAATTAGTTTAAGGTTATTCTAATTCTTCATAATCCATTGAGGACTTCCGGAAATAAAGTATAAACTTTAAATTTTTAGAAAATTCCAGCTAATTCCAAAAATTCATTTTGAGGAAAATTTGTAAATGTCCTAATTTCTGTTTTTATAATTGTAAAGTCTTATTAATCTTTCCAGAACAACGGACATGTAGCTTTCCATGGATCGGGCAAATCCATCAACGAAGATGCCATTTTGGAAGTCGGATGTGACGGAATCAAGATCACTTCCAAGAACCAAGACCAGGTATTTCTTCTGTTTCCTTGAACATTGATTTAACAAACTAAAACCGAAAAGTCTTTTAAATTCTTTTATTTTTGCCAGTCTTCGGGAGAAACTACGCTAATTCAGTCAGAGTTCGTGGGGGTGCTTAGAGGAAAAGTAAACAAAAAATTTTTGTGACAATATTTTTTGAAGTGAGAATCTAAGAAAATACCCCGACTCTAATCTATGAGATAATAGATAGGTTTGTATTGATTTTCTGGACTGCAGGAAGTCCTCCTCACAGTCCCTGTGAACATGCTGGCCTCAGTAGGTCTGGTAATTGAGGACGGATTCAACATTATCCCATTCAAAATTGAATCTGGAAATGAAATAAACGACTTGGCGGTCATCTTTACGAAAACAAAGGTTTGTTTTGGTTTTCTAAAAGTAAAAACGATATTTTAAGGATGACGCCATGGAAATCTGTGAACACATCAATACTTGTTTCCAGACGACTTATCAGGAGACAATTGCAAATACTGACAACAAGAATAAAAGGAACATTAGCCGAATGGCCATCTTTGCGAGCGAATATGGTATGTGCTTTGGTTTAGAGTGATTAAATCTGGATATTCTGTCTCAGTGGAGACTTCAGGGCCCACACTCCATTCCCCCGCGGTCGTGACGGAGTACAGTCAGACCCTCTCGACTTCAACTACGGCTTCTTCTCCACATGATGAGGAGATGATCACTGAATACATCACTCTCGTAAGTCCCCGTCATATTAGTAAATCCAGAAAAACTCCAGAAAAGCTAAAATTGGGCGACTTTTTGAAGTAAACTCGGTCTGGCATCAATCTCATTGCCAAAGGCGATGAACGGCTCGTATTCGTGGAAAACATTAAAAAACTTTGACTTTTATTTAATTCGAGAATGAAGAGCAGAAAGTGACAAAAAGTCAGACGGCAAAGTTTCCGGTCTTACTTCGTTCTGCCAAGTTTTGCTTTGAAAAAAGCTGGAATAAAGAAAAGAAGTAGGGAGACCAAATGACGAGCCGAGGGAGTTGCTTTCTTGCTCGCGGGCAAGAGAAAGGAGGAGTTTTGAAAAGCAAAAAACTTTTCCAAAAGCGAATGAAGACTAGAAAAATTTCCTCCTATTGCTGGTCTAGAACTTATCCTGGCAGTTGTGTTGTTTCCTGTCGAAAGAGGTTTTCATGTTGCTCAACTCGTTAATTGATCTCTGCCCGGACATACATTCTTAATTTTTGATTTTTTTGGCTCACTGAAAGTTTCTGAAACTATTTGAAATTGAGAATTCTGGAAGTCCGCGTCGAGATGAATTCACGAAAAGCTTATTCCTAGTTTTTATGATAATTTAATCCTGAAACGCATATTTAAAACCGAATTTCGGAAGCTTGGAAAATTCCAAAACTCTCGAGACAATTTTATAGAAATTCATAATTTGCGTAATGGTTTATTTTCGGGAAAAGATCTGAAATCCCGAATTCCGGAAATTCTCAAAGAATTCTAGAATTTACCCCACTGCAATTTTGTAAAAACACTCGTTTTTAATTTACATAATAGTATGATTTTGTTTTATTTCACTTAGTATCAATACTTAATTCAGAAATGAGCTTATACTATTTTTTCTTTATCTACTTTTCTTTCAAAAAGACAAACCATCAATTTCAACTGAAATTACTTCTTTTTCGGAAAAAATACTCGTATTTTTTAAACCCATCCATTAAACTTGGAAAATATTAGTTTCATTCATAATTATCTGTCTTCCGGGAAAGTCATCAGCCGTGTTTTTCTTTTAACTAAGCTCGGACGGAGGAACCAGGCCTTTCCCTTTTGGAGCAATAAAATTGTTCAACTAAAGGGGTTTCGTTTCTCCTGCAAAATGATACATAATTCAAGCCCCAACATACGACGCTGAAAACGTTCTGGATTTCTTATGTGTCTTCCAATTACAGCATCTCAAATTCATCTAATAAGCGTTTTTTCCAGATTTCAGTGTGCCTGAGCCAAGCGGAATTAAACCAATTCGCCATTCTGATGAGGCGCTGGAGAGAAGGCGAGATTCCAATTCTCGAGTTCGGACAGAAAACACTAGAAATCTACGGTCCCGAGCGGAAACATCTCCTAGCTCGTAAGTAACAAAGTCGACTTCCAAAACAAGCCATATCTGAAATGAAATCGGAAACTGCTTTTTATAAAATATCAAAAAACAACTTTGTTTGGAAAATAATCGTGGCCAGTCAGATAGCAAAACACACCATTTTTTGCTTTTTTTAAGCGATCATGATCAGTTAAATCCAAAATGCATAGATTTGTTGCTTTTTCTTTGCAATGTTCGCGACCAATCAAATGCCAACGCGCACCGATTTGTTGATTTTTTTTGCAATGATCACGACCAGTCAAATGCCAAAACGCACCGATTTGTTGCTTTTTCTGCACCAGCGGGTTTTTCCTGCAAAATCTGCAAATTGCACAGTTCGCTCTCTATCGCTTCTTTTTTGCACCGATTTCCCATCCGATTTCTCTTTTTGGCAATCTATATTTTTTATCTAAGAAAATACAGTTGATCGGTGTCTGTATTTTGATCTTTATTTTTCCAGGGATGAAGCACCTGTTACGAGGAATCGCCGCCGAGGATCTGGAGCAGTTGAATAAATTCCTCGTCGCTAACGGAATCACGGAGAATGCTGCAGCGTCTCCCTTGTTGACCGCGGAAATGAGTCTGACAGAAGGAGGATCGCCAGCTTTCGATAATATCAGGTTTGTTTTCTGTCCTTAACTTGTTGTTTTGCAAAACCAATCGTACCTAAAATTTCTGCAACCAGAATCGATTTAATTTTTCGACCGGATTATTCATAAATTTCCCTGGATTAACTCGTGTCGATGAATTTATGGTTAGTTTGTCGTTGTACATTTTCGGTAGAAGGTCTGGGAATTATGACCAGAAAATGATAAAACGAATTTTCGGGTTCAAAAGAACATCAAGAATCAGACCTCGATTCATGGGTTGGGCACGAAACCAGACAGGTGGAAAACTTGCTTTTTCATCGTCTTCGGTTCATTGTAGAGAAAATAGTTTATCATTATTTGTGTGATAAGAATTGTCTTTCAGTGAATCCAGTGCCATGTTTCTTTCAAGATGAGCGGCTTCAATTATTATTTCATATCACATTTCTCAATGCCTTACATTCCTCAATAAACTTGCCTTTGATTGAACTTGTTGACCTGCCATGTGTTCTCTTCACAGATTTATCTATCAATTTATCCATGTTTCGTTGATTTTAGATTTTTAGGTCGTTGAGGCTCTTGAGCCAGTTGTTAACTCTACTACTATTTGAAGGTTTTTTTTACTTTCTTGATGGAATTCCACGACGATTTTTCAGATTATTCTGCTCCTGTGTTGCTGCGAAAGACCGTCGCAGCTCACAAAGCGTCGCACTGCCGCTACCGGGGAGTTACCGTGATCGGTCACACGAAATCTGTTATTCTTGCCGCTGCCCCAACGGATGCGACTATCCATCACATTCTGAATTGAATAGACTTGCTCTGAAGCGGCTTTCATCCAGCTTGACCAACGAAGCCGAAACCATTAATAAACTTGGAATCATGTCTACAAACTCGACTCAGAATTCGTCCGCACGTTCAAATCAAGGTGGACTTCGAAGTTTTTTTAACAAATTAAGAAAGCAATCGGATAATGTTCAAATGTCGGCAAATACTCAGGTTGGTTTACTTCTTCATCGCAGGGGGGCAATTAAAGTTTTTTTGCTAGAATAACTTTTATAGCCTGAGTGAGAATTGATTCTATCCTGTCTTATCTTTGTGCACTTTGACATCTCTTTATCTCAACCTCGAAACTTCTGCTAAATTGCATTGAGACTTTGTCAAAAATGCATTCGAATTAACCTTCGAAAATTGAAAGCTATGTGAAGAAAAATTGCGTTGATCAAAATTTGCCAGTCTTGAATCCAATTTGCGAGTCTTTCTACGTTATTTCGTTCGTCTATAAATAATCTCATTTTTTCCTTCGAAAAAATTTCGTCCGTTTTGTTTTCCCAGGACCCGTGATGCGCATACGCCTTAGGCACCGTTGAATTATGGATTTCAATAATGCTTGAATCTTTTCCCTTTATCCATGGAATATACTTTTCTCTGGGTTGCAACTTGTGAGTTTTAAAGTTCCATTTTGTATATCCGTTTTGAGGCCCTTGCTATGTTTGGGACTTCAAGAATTACTCTAAGTAACTGACGAATTTTGAACTTTTGCAATTTGAAATTGTATTCTGCAAAATCTGTCCCCAGTTTAGTTGTCTTTATCCGATTTGTCCTTTCACTTTACTTGAATGAATTATTCTTGTGCTCGCTCCTTTATTACTGTCAAATTTCGCCTGATAGATTAAATTCTCATCGTTTTGGTGACAAGGCATATTGTTCTTCTGACCTATTGTGTGAACACTTTGTTTTGGCCCTAATTTCCTTCTTCGAATGTGACCTCGCATGGTCATTATGCCGCATGTTACTTGGGACAAATTCTTGAATTATGAATATGTGTCTATTTGTCTTTAGGGGAATTCAATATTCCAGTAATGTCATATGGACAGATCTGATATATGAAAACTTTACGAGTCTTTGAGAGTTCTACTTTCGTTGTTTGTAGTTTCTCGGATAGAGCACTTAGTTGTGTCTGGTTGCCTTTTCGAAGTTGGCTGACCATCGTTGCTGCCTTTTGGAGAGGGGGGACTAAGAAAGCAACGTTTTTGGAAGCTTTGTGCCAGTTTTTTACTTTGTTTGTAGTTCTACGCCGTGGCAGCAACTGAGTTAGTCTAGTCTATCGCATGAATAAATATAAATCGAATAAAAGTGTAGAAGTATGACACCTTGAGAAATCTTTGTTCTTTGTATCTTCTGGATTAAAAACTACTTTTTCGGTTTCGTAGTCTTTGTTTTCTCCTACACACGGTTATTTGTTTAATTGAGATGACTCGTGATTCTATTACAACGTTCTGTTTTGTGTCATTAGAATTATCTACAACCAAGTGGAAGTTAAATCTGCTAGCTCCTCTTGTATTTTGAGGCGTTTTATTTTGACTGGTGATTTTAACTTGTTTGTCAAGGTTGTTCTCTGCTTTGGCTTCCGTTGCCGGCCCTTGCGCGGCCTCTCGATTGAGTACCAGCAAGAGGCCATACGATTTTTCTTGCTTTTTGTGTTTTCCCTGCAATGATCTTGGTAGGATGTCGATTTTTTCCAAGACATAATTCGCCAGAAGTTTGTTCCTTATGGTTGCGCAATAACTTTTTTGGCAAACGTCCAATAATTTTTTGTTTGCTGGTCATTTGAGATGAACTCAATGGGATGTTGAGGTTAATCTTGAATTGTTATTCTGAGTGGAAGGGGATGGTCAATCAATGAGAGTTCATTGTATTGGCGGTTTTTTGACGCTCTGTCATACACTGGCCCACGTTTGAAATTGGGAACGAATTTTGCGTCAAGGCAACGACTGTTTCGTTTTTATTTTTTCAGTGGAAATTGGTGATATTTGTTTTTTGAATCTGGAGAAATTAATTAGTCTTTCCATTTTCGTTTTAAAATCTCCCCACTGGTTGTTTTTATTAATGGAACAAATGGATTTTGCAGCTTACATCCATAGCTTTCTGCATCCCAATGTTATTTTTTAATTTTTTGCATGAATCCAAGATTGTTGACGTAGGAAGCGGTAGTGGCAAACGCAACTCTTATTGTATGAGACTACAGCATTAATGTTTATTTTTTTTTCGCCATTTTTGCAAGATTTGCTTGCACCCAACAACGATTTTTCCGATTGTTGAGCACTTGATTTTTTTATCATTTTTGATCAGAATTTGTTCGATTTTTTAATGGCTGCTGACTTTAAGACAGACATTTTTAGTTTATGGCCTTATTGGCTGTTTATCAAGTTAGAATAGCGACTGTTTTGTATCCATCTTGTTCTTAACGACAGTTTAGGATACGAGAACTGAATTCTCCTAGTCATGAACCAGTTGTTTAATGACTGGTATTCCTCGACCTCCAATTACGCTGTTTTATTCTTTCTGTTCTCGATTTCCTTTTGATTTGACAAGGCTGAAATCGTCAGTTTTTGGTGTATTCATTTCGACGAAAGTCAACGAATCACGATGCGTGTTTGTGTTTTTAGTCTAGAGAAAGGTCTTTATCAACCTTCTCCCTCCTTTTCAGTACAATAAAACATCAGCTTGTGACATTTCTCTTTAGAGATTTAGATAGATTGTATGACTTTTAAGCATTTTGTTTTCCTATCTCGACCTTACGGAAAGGTGGTTCGAACAAAATACCTCAATTATTCTATAGATTTTGAGTTCGCTTTGTTATGGGGAGTTTTCTCTTCTGTATGTAAACAATTTAAGTTTTAATGTCTTTATCGATCGAATTTAACGATTTATCTCCGAGTTCACCTTCATTTTTTCTTGTGTTTTAGTGCCTGATGTATACCTTTTTTATTACCACGAAAATGACACAGGTTTCTTTGTTTTCGAAGTTTCGTGGTTAAGAATACGATTTTGACTTTTCGTTGGCAACTGAAGAAAATTTTGTTTGGTTTCCCTTCTGTTTTGTAAGGATAAACCTTGTTTTCGAATTCTCAGAATCGATGTTTGTGCTTTAATTCTTTAACTGATTAAATTGATTGTTATTTTTAAATAGTGACACATGAGCAAAAGTCTGGGTCTTCGAGTCATTTTTTGTTAGATTGGTTGTCTCTCCTTCATCTTTACTTGCAATGGTTTCGTGGTGGATGATGACAACCAGCCAGCGGCAATGCAGCTCAAGAAACGCTTTGAAACTTTGCTACTCGTTTGTTGGCTGCATTTGTGCAAAAAATTTTTGTTGTATCACTTTTTTGCAACCACTTTGGCTTATCATTTCCCGTTTTCAAGTATTCCTCGTGGCTAATTAAGTGCGACGTTAATTATTTTCGATTTTTCCTATTTCGCGTTTTTCATTCGAATTAAATTTAGTTATTTAGTGGGATAGGAGACGACTATAAGCTTCAAGATTGACTGTCTGGTTCATTTTTATCAGAAACTGGATCATTGGCAAAATCTGTATTATTATTGTGTGCTGATTATCTTCGACGATTGAAAATTCAAATCTGTTCATGAAAGAGCGTAATCGGGTTTTTATACACTTTCTAGTTCATTTGACTACTAATCTGAACTAGACTAGTGTTTACGTCAGCGGTTTACTTGTAGCAGATTCTTGCCATCTTATTTAACTGCCGATATGTTTTCTGATGATGTGTCGGCACTTTCCAGTGTTTTCCGGGTAAGGATAGGTTTCTTTGAATAAAAATTTTAAATAGGATTTATTTTTGGCGTGTTTTTCCAAATGGTTGTTTTCGTCTGTTTTCTCTGGAATGACGAGGTAGTATTTTTGACTGTTCTGAAATGTGGTTTTGCTCCACTGATTCTACAATCGAAGAAAATTTATTTTGACTAGTTTGAGAATGGGTAAAAGGAAATGCGGTAGAACATATTTTCCTGAAATTCGTAGTCCGAATGTCTGGTTCTGTAAAAACGTAATTTAGCGCTAGGAATTATTTTTATTTCTTGGGTACATGCAAAATAACTAGGATTTTAATTTAGAAACTTGAGTTTTGCTTTGAACTTTTAGGGAATTAACCGAATTAATTATTAATTATCATATGATTTCCTCTTTCTCAGTAGCTATCTCAGTTTTTCTCCTGAGATTATTGATGGTCCTGCTTTAAGCCCCATGTCCGAAGCGCTGAGAGTATGCTTTTTCCGCGAGATGGAGTGAAAGCCGCTATTCTAAATTGTTGCGGCTAGCTTAGAGCTGCTGCATTGCCCTCAATGAATGAATGCGAGTGCCACGGAAACTGAAAATTTATTCGTTTTTTCGCGTTTACCTTATTGGTATTTTCTCCGCCCTTATAGAGAATTTACATTTATTGATGCCAACTTTAATTACGAGACTAAAGGAATTTATCGATGTGTTTCCAAGAGTTTGAAGCTTTAGTTTAAAGTTGTGCGTTTTAAGAGGATGACCTTTTTTTGAAAAAACTGGCACATGAAAACAAATAATGGTCCCTTGAATCTTTTGTTTGAAAAAAAACCAGTAGTGAAAAATCCGATATTGAACTCTTATTTTCGCAGAATTTGTTTTCAGTCGTTTTTTGTCATTGAAGCAAAAAAACAAGTGATTTGGAATTGTTGATGTCTGTTTGTAAGTCAATCAACAGGATTTCAGACTATTTGTTTTTTATTATTACTGCTTGCGACAACCGTTGTTTTTTTGGTTATTTTTTATTGTGGATTTGCAGGACCCAACAATTGGTCCTGTTCCTAAAAGTAGTTTTTTATCCTGGGATGTTGTCTAGCACTTTTTGTTCTAGAAAGAAACTGTAGCTAACCAAAGTTACAGATTTCTTTTGTTTCACTTGAAAAAGTCATTAAATTTTTCATTGATTGACGAGGGAAAAAGCTTTTAGTTTCTTATGGCACCAAATGAGTCCATTTAAAATCTATCTTCTTGAGACCGAGTGCGTGTTTTTTTAAATTAAATCGCTGAATAGAGGTCTTTAAGAGTTGTGTGAAGGGCATCTATAATAGTTAAAATGTCGAATATGCTAAAAGGTTTTCTCCGCTACCCTTGGACGGTGGGTTTAGACTTCTAAGAAGTCTGTCAAGAACGATTAATTAACTAATTAATTTTCTGGCAAGAAAAATTTTCTTTCTAATGGGGAATAATTGGTTGAATGGGATTTATTTTTTTTGTTTTAGGTACAAATTGGATCGCGTGTCTATGATGCTCAGGAAATCCAGAAGCTAATTCCTCAACTTGAAGAAGCAATTGAGAAAAAGGATAAACAGTTGAGACAATCTCAGTTGACAATCGAGGGTCATCAGAAGAAGATTAGTGACCTTGAAAGAGAAGTAAAAAGTCTTCAAACGGAGTGTGATAAACTCCGTTCTGTTCTTCAACAGAAGGCGGAATCTACTGCTTCTCCTGCATCTACGACAAATCAAAAAAGTTCCCGAACGGAAGATTTGCATACAGATCTTCAGCAAAAAGCTGTGTTACCGACTGCTGAAGGTCCGGAAAATGTTAGAGCTAAGAAGCTTGCCGTTTCTGCCGAGCCGGCCAAGCTGGATCAACATAAAGCTACACTCCAGCACCACACGAAATCGGCTGGTTCCAAACAATTGATAAGAGACGCTGTTCAGAAGAACGATTTCTTGAGGCAGCTGGCGAAAGAACAAGTTATTGAACTTGTGGAATGCATGTTTGAAATGAGAGCTCGTGCAGGACAGTGGGTGATTCAAGAAGGCGAGCCCGGAGATCGACTATTTGTAGTTGCTGAGGGAACACTTCAAGTGTCCAGAGAAGGTGTTATCCTCTCCAATATTGGCCCTGGGACGGTTATGGGTGAATTGGCGATTTTGTACAACTGTACAAGAACAGCCTCCATCCAAGCTGTTACTGATGTCTCGTTATGGGTTCTGGATCGATCGGTTTTCCAGATGATCACGATGAGACTGGGAATGGAAAGACATTCGCAACTGATGAATTTCTTGAACAAGGTTTCGATATTCGAGAATCTCTCCGAGGATCGTATTTCGAAGATGGCCGATGTTATGGATCAAGATTACTATGCCGGTGGTCATTATATTATCCGAGAAGGCGAGAAAGGAGACACATTCTTCGTCATTAACAGTGGTCAAGTACGGGTTACCCAGTCAATTGAAGGTGAAAACGAACCTCGAGAGATTCGTGTATTGAAACAAGGTGATTTCTTCGGTGAGAAGGCTTTGCTCGGTGAAGAAGTGAGAACTGCCAATGTTATTGCCATGAATCCTGGGGTTGAAGTGCTTACTCTCGATCGTGAATCATTCTTGAAGCTCATTGGCGATCTTGAAGCTTTAAAGCGAGATTATGGAGATTCTCAGAGAAGAGCTACCTTGTCTGCTCGTGTTGCTCCGGAGCCGCCTAGTCCGACGAGGACTGCTCAAGATAATGAATTTGCACAATTGCAACTGCGGCAACTTAAAAGAATTGCCACTCTTGGTGTCGGTGGATTTGGTCGAGTTGAACTTGTATGCATCAATGGTGACAAATCGAAAACTTTCGCCTTGAAGGCTTTGAAAAAGAAACACATTGTGGATACTCGTCAACAGGAGCATATTTTCGCCGAGAGAAATATTATGCTCGAGACGAATTCAGATTGGATTGTGAATCTCTATACAACTTTCCGTGACAGCAAATATGTGTATATGTTGTTGGAAGCATGCCTTGGAGGTGAATTGTGGACAACTCTGAGAGATCGAGGACATTTCGATGACTACACAGCTAGATTTTATGTTGCATGCGTGTTAGAAGGATTGGAATATCTTCACAGAAAGTCAATTGTTTATCGAGATCTGAAGCCGGAAAATTGTCTTCTTACTCAAGTAGGATACTTAAAATTAGTTGACTTTGGTTTCGCGAAGAAGTTGGCTAGTGGAAGGAAAACATGGACTTTCTGTGGTACTCCTGAATACGTGTCTCCCGAAATTATTTTGAATAAGGGTCATGATCAAGCTGCTGATTACTGGGCTCTGGGAATCTACATTTGTGAATTGATGCTGGGACGTCCTCCGTTCCAAGCTTCTGATCCGATGAAGACGTATACTTTGATCCTGAAAGGTATTGATGCTTTGGATATCCCTAACCGCAGAATTGGGAAGACTGCTACTGCTCTGGTCAAGAAGCTCTGTCGTGACAATCCCGGTGAGCGTCTAGGTTCTGGAAGCGGTGGTGTGAACGACATCCGGAAGCACAGGTATGTTCTTTACATAGGGAATTGATTTATTTGAGGGTGATTCTAGATGGTTCATGGGATTCGACTGGGAAGGTCTTCGTACTCGCTCATTGAAAGCCCCTATCATCCCGAAGGTGACTAATCCGGCGGATGTGAGCAACTTCGACAGCTATCCTCCTGATCAAGATATTCCACCAGATGAGTTCTCGGGCTGGGACGAAGGTTTCTAGATTCAACTACTTCTGCCTACTTAGTGAAGAAACTCGGATATGCCGTCTGGCTCATGAAACGCGGTGACTGGTTATTCTGATTTGTTCTACTTGTACGTATTATTTTAATTTTTATATGTTCTCAGTATCTCGATTCTGCCTAAATCGACATCGATCTTTGTTCCGGTTATGGCTCATTCTTCATTTTTGTAACAAAATTGGTTTTTCAGAATTGTATAGAAATTTTAATGATGAAGTAGTTCCGTGAATGTCAAAGATTAGGATAAAATGAAGTTTTAACTAAAATGGGCAAGTACAACAAACATTATTTCCCAGTGAAGAAACTTGGAGGGATTTGGCAGCTGGAGAAGTCGACGGACTTCATGAAATTCAAAGCACGAGAGAAATCGTTGATGAGTTGCTTGTTCCTCAGTACCTGAAGAGCTTGACTCTCGAATCGTTGTTGGAAAACCATGGGGTCTCTGGCGAGGACGTAGAGCGGGTAGTAGCAATCGACGGCGAGAATCACGTACTGGTAGTATCCAGAGGAGTTTTCGGGACCTGTGTAGACGACGTTCACTGAAAATATATAATTAATATAAAGATGTTGGAGTCGTTAAAAAATAGAAATTCTTGTGGGAAAATTTCCTGGAAATAATTGTTTTTGAACTTGAGTGATAGAAATGATAATTTTAAAATGACATCAAGAACCCTAGTACTCGTCCCATTTTGGGAATTAGAATTTGGTACCATTCACATTTTGCCAAAATTTAATCTTTTTATTTTCTAAAATTATAATTAAATCAAGATCTGAAGCTGAAATAAATTCCTGGAGTTTTCTAAAAGATTTTGAATCCATATTAAGATAACTTTTAATAATCCCTATTTATGGTTTTTTTATAATAATACCTCTATTAAAACATTCAACTTACTGATGAAATTATCATGAGGACTTCTGTAGAACAGTTCTCCAGGCTGATTGACCATTCCGAAGCCGGAGTACATCTGGGGGATACTGTGGGATTTCTCCTCTGTAAAATACTCCAATGTTTCAAAAGTAGAGCCGACATGGTAATCGACGTCGATGAGATTCAACAGTCGATAAGACATCATCCGACAGTTTTTGTTGGAATTGCTGGCACTGTACATGACTTGGTACCATTGTCCCATGAATTTCGTGACGTTGAATGTCTTCGCGACTTCGATCCCGTTAGCACATTGATAGGCGTTGGAGGTGACCTTTACCAGAGGTTTTTCTCCCTTCTGGATCGGGTCTCTGGCGTTGTTGTATAAGACCTTCATCAAAGTGTCGCTGAGCTCTTCTTGAGGGGTGTTTTCGAACTGAGGAGATCTGAACCCAAGGAAGTCCAAGACGGAGTCAACGAAGGTTTGTCTGTTCGAGATAGTGGCATATTCCGACAGAGTTGCTTGTTTTCTACGGTATTCACGAATTGGAGTCAGTTTAGGGTTCACGACGGGGGCCTTGGGGAGTCTGAGGAAGACATTCGGGATGCCGTGGATGGAGGAGTCTTTTTCAGTTGGCTTTACTGTGGAAGTCGAGGTGGGGAAAACAACTTCTTCTCCAGAACCTTCCACATCCTCAGTTAACTGAAATAATAAAAATTAGTTTTCTAAATAAAAAATAAAAAATACCGGTTGGATAAAAACAGATTCGCTGTTCCAGATGCTTTCGGAATTCTGTTTTTGGTCTTTCCCAAGGGAAAAAACAACCAAGGAAATAAGTAAAAGTAAGAACGTCTTCAGTGCCATGAAAAACAAAGATAACCACGGCCAGACTCAAATCAGGCAAAACTAATCTCGCTTGGCCCTTATGAAACCTTATCCATCGACAATCTGTCCTTGAACTCTGCGGCGGATTACAGTCAGTTACAAGGACAACCAATTGATTGAAGAAGCAGACCAGATATCAAGAGAAATCCAATTGGATTATTAGAGATCATTTCGAAATCACTTTCCTTTAAAGAATACTTTTATTTCTGTTTGAAAATGTAATTTTTCTATTTCTATTTATTATTTCCGGAGGTTATTTCAAGATTAAAGCATGAATATCGATGTTTATATAATATCGAGGATTTAGTAAACAAACCAAAAAGAGAAAATAAGTGGACCCGATTTGTTTTTTATATTTGTTTCTACAGAAAATCTCGCAATCATACTGTTGGAGATAAGTCCGGAATATATAATCACAGAAAATTCACATGTGAAAAAAATTAGATCAGAAATTTGATTCGATAAAGATGATAGAAATCTTTTCGAGACCACTTTTTCCAAAAATAACTTTTTTGCTCGAAAATATTTTTCATTTCTTCAGCTGTCATTATTTCTAAGAACCACTGAATATTAAAAACACAAATCACTGATGCATATAATATTCAGAATCTCTTTTACGTTTCATATAAATAAAAGCTTGTCTCGACACGATTTCCGGTAATTGATAATCCTCCTCGAGCTCGTTTTTAAGAATTATTATTATTTTTCAAAGGGTAAAAATTAAATGAACTTGATCAAATATAAGAATTTAATGCATTTGGAGAGCTTTCTGGATTGCGAGTTGTGGATTTTTCAACCATTCGGAAATTTCATTTTGAGATGAACCTTCTTCTTTCGCGGCTCTTTGAGCGTTTTCTTGATTTTTTAGAACTCTGAAAAGGATCGAAATTTGCAGAAATAAAAAAAAATTTACCTCCTTGCAAAAACTTCTTTTTCAGAAGGCCATTCGCAATCAGGACCTTGGTAGATGGGCCTGGGGGAGTTGAAGGAGACTTTTCCTCCGAAGCCAGCTTCCTCGAGGTATTCCATAACCTCCTTATTGTATTTCTGATAGAAAACAACAGGATCACGACAGTAGACAATGAGGGAAAGTCTACTGGCGTCGGTGACGATGAAATACTGGATATCTGCGTCTTCGACGAGAGTCTCGTTATCGTACTTGGGTCCGGCTTTGATGATATAGACTAGAAGAAAAAGTTATTCAGAGTAGTTGATGATGGACTTACATTGACGAGGATAGAAATATTCCTCCGTGTACATCCAGTACTTTCCATTTCCGACTTTGTTGAGGTCCCTCTTGTAGGTTTCAATCGGGCCGCTCTTAGAAACGACTCTGTAGGCATCCTCGATGGAAAATCCGTCCTCACCCATAATCGAATTCGGCTTGACTAAAATTTAAAAAGATGAATTTTAACCAAATGGGATTTTTTTACAGTAAGCAACAGGACAGTACATCTGAGTCTTGTAGACATCGAAGCTGACAGCAGCCTTGTAAACTTGGAACCATTTTCCCATGAACAACTGCGAGGGGATCTCGATAGTGTCAATGGGATGCTCCACCATGTGTCCCAATCCGGTAATTATCCCAGTAATTGTCTGAATATCGAACTAAAAAACCAATCTCATTACATTCATATCCTTAAACAATATTACCGGATTGTCTCCAATTCCTGCTTCGGTAAATGCAATCAAGAAAGAAAAAATAAAAATAGCAGCTTTCACCATCTTCGGCGATTTTCTTTTCAAATTTGCACTCGTCCCGGCCAGAAATCAATAGAAATGAAAAATCAATTGAGAATAGTTTTTAAATTATCCTTCTAATGATAGAAAAAATTAAATCCCTTTTTAATGCTCAAATTCGAAGAGTCCAGTGGGATGGATCTCCTTCTGGCAGGGATCCGAAACAACAACTCTCTGTTGAGACTGACCTCCTTTTGATTCACGGCCGTTTCGGAATCAGTTGCCCTAAATTCTAGCCCTGTAAAATTGTATATTTTCCACTATCTTTAAGGAATTTAGCGCAATAAGTCAAGGTCGCTCAGTTTCAAATCGAACAAGATCACTCTAATTTTAAATGTTAAAATTTATCAGGTCTTCATTTTATTCAAATAAAACTGGAATGTTAAAAGTACCACTTGGAATTTTATAAAAACGTTTATTAAAATTCATTATTTGCGGCCATGAGATTTTCTTTCTAAGTCGCTGGATTTCGAAAATCAACGTCCGAAGATTTGGAAAGTTGAGTCAGCATCTGAAAAACGGTTCAAATTAAACTCGAAATTAAGTGATTGAAATATCGAACTTACATTGACAATTGCTGTAAGAGGCAGGTTGGAGCATGTTGAAGGCACGAACGAAGCCGTTGACGAATCCTTGGTCCTCGAGCCAACGAAGAACTTCAGGTTCATGGTTCTTTTTGAAAGTGTCTGGATCACGAACAAGCACAGTAACTGGATATTTGACCCAGTTGCTGACAATAGCGTATTCGTATTGCTTGTTGCCGAAGGGATCCGTGCCTTCCGGACCGAGTTTGTAAATCCAGAAAGGCTGGGTGTCGCTCGTTTCGCTCGAATGAAGATTCAACATTGCGTTCTTGTTTCCTCCACGGAAAGCATATCCGATAGAGTATCTGACAGGTCCAAATTCACTTCCTTCACGGTAAATCTTGAGAGCAGTAAAAGTAGCTGTTTTGTCATTCTTTGTCAATCCACCGTAATGATGAACGACACAGCGTTGTTCCGTAGCTCTGGGGCTGTTGATGCCTTCGAACCAGCGACCCATGAACTTGTTCAAGTCCAGGTCTTCTGGAGTAGATGGAAGAAGAGCATCGGTGACGTTATCAGCGAGAGTCTGGAGTTGCTCGGGAGGAAGAACATCGGCCAAAGTAGTTCCGTTCGAGACTCTACGAGTGATGGAGCCGATGAGGCTGACCACGTCGATTTGTCCCTGAGCGTTTCTGGGGATACCTCCTGGGAGGATCGGAAGGCCAGGAATTCTGGGGAGTCCAGCATGAGTGGGGGAGTTAGGTCCTCCACCTCCGACGAAAGAAGAAAATCCGTTCAAAATCTTCTGAGCCGAGGATTGTTGACGACGGATTCCGGATCCGGAAAGAGTAGCTCTGGCGGTTTCCTCAGTGATCGGCTCTCCATCCCGATTAGAAGCAGCATGGGCACGAGAAGAAACAGGAGTTTCAGAAATTTCTCCATTTCCGAGGACAGACGGGATTCCTTGAGAAAGAGCATCCGCAACTCCGGCTGAAAGAAATCTTAGAAAAATAAATAAGCGAAAACTAACAATCTTTGACAATTTTTCTGATGGAGCTGGAAAGAAGTCCGATAAGTCCGTTTTCTCCGGGTTTGGCGTCAGGGAGGGGGGCGCTGGAGGCTCCGCGGAAGACTCCTCCGTTACGAGCTTCGTTGGCGAAATTGTTGAATTCGTTAGCGAAAGCCGGGTTTGCTTGAGCAAGAACATCTAAAAACTTCATCAATCCCATGCTAAAGAAACAAAAAATTACCAGATTCAGGAGCTCTAACAACTTGTTGACCGACATGTTCAGGAGGGATTCCTTGGACAGGGATTCCTGCAGCTCGAAGTTCTTGGATAGCTCCAGCGAATCCATTAGGATGACTTCCAGTCAAGCCAGGAATTCCAAAGGAATCAAGCCCGAAGAACTTGATGAGTTGGTTCTGGACATCTGGGGGGATGTTGACTGGGGGTGGAGGAGGAGGGGTCACTTGCTCACCAGCAGAAGGAACGAACTTCTGTCCATTAGCTCCGTTGAAAGTTGGTCTCTGGGCGACGGCCGGAGGAACTCCAGGGGGAAGAGCTCCAGGGAACTGGGTCTGGGTCTGGATCTGGGTGACAGGGACCTGGACAGGGGCTTGGACAGAGGCCTGGACAGGGGCTTGAAGAGGGACGAAGGTCGGAGGGACGACAGATGGGGGTGAGGGAACCTTCTTCTCTTGAGGGATTGCATGAGGGGCCTCAACCTGTTTCATAAAATTCGGAGGTACAGGTTGGGGTTCTAGCCTGATGATCACCGTCCTCGCGGAAATGTCATCGACTTGAGCATTAGCGAAAACAAAAAAACCCAGTAATAATATAAATTCTTTCCTCATCTTCGGTTTCTTCCAAACAACCGAAAATTCAATAGCAAAAATCGACAAACTGAACTATTCCTGTAAAAAGATGCAGAAAAAGATAGTTAATCGTTTGTCCGGAGAAAATCCGCCTATCCAACCGAATCTTTCAGTAATTTCTCTTTTTGTTCTATCACCAAATTTCAAGCACGCCTCCCGTGCTCGAGATTGATTCAGGCCATCATTCCTTGCTTTTTCTCTTTTCCTCCTCGGGCGTATATTCCCGGAAGGTCTTCAGGTCAAGGGCATCCATGCTATTTTCCCCGTCACCCGTGCGATTGCTACTCTCCTGGGTACCCACTAACCTAAATTCTTTTTTCGCCCTTCATGGGACCGTCCGGATATCCAACGTTTTCAACCGAATCCGAAAAAATGAACATATTTGAGTTTATCGGACAATTCGAGGGCAGATAGCAATCCTTACCCGTCAAGTGAGGATAAACTGACATTAAATCTTACAATGCAAAACAAGAGATCCAAAACGAATTGCTGATCCAAATTTGTCCTTCCTTAACAGCTGCAAAATAAATTAAAATTCCATATCATTTGTCGGCGGCTGCTCTTGTTCCACTTCGTCGTCGTCATCTTTGCTCAGGAATTCCACAGCATCCTCGGGGTTAATTAGCGAGATGAACGAGATCTTGTTGCGGAATCTGACGCCGTAGCATCGATTGGCGTGATTCAACATCTCCGGTCGGAAAGTAGTGGAGATGAATTGGGCACTAGACGAGAAATCATCGATCAGCGCTGCAAAGATCAATTCAATAAAAATCTACCGTAAAAAACCATACCAGCGACAGCAGCACGTTTCTCACGATCCAAAGCAGCATCGATTTCGTCGAACAAATAGAATGGAGCGGGATCGCATTTCTGAATAGCAAAAATCAAAGCAAGAGCAACGAGCGTCTTCTGTCCTCCCGAAAGAGAAAAGGCTTCACGGAATCCCTCACTAGTATCGTCGTTGAAGTTGACCCGGATACCGACGCCGATGAATCTCTCCATGACGTGCATGGTCTTGGATTTCTCGACTGCATCACGGTCGTTCTGGTCCACAGGAGCTGTTTTCATGACCAAATCACCTACACCTTGTGGGACAAGTTTCTTGAATACGTCATGAAAGTTCTTGGCAACTTGCTTGAAGGTCAGGTACAGCACATCGTACTTACGAGTATCAGTGGCTTCCAGCAGTTTATTAATATGTTCATGGTTTCGCTCAAGTTCTTCTATCTGGGATTTGAGTTCATCACGTTCTGTAGCAGACCGAACGAATTGATCCAAGGCCTTTCTGTTGACGTTGGTGTACTTCTTCATAAACCGAACACTCTCCATCCACTTCTCCTCGAGCTCGCTCTTTCGAAGGCTGCCATAAGCAGTGATGGTATCAACTGGAAGAGTTCCTAGTTCCTTCATCTTTCGGAGAGCTTCATCCCTGCGCTTATTCAAATCATTCATCCGACGACGGAGAAGCTCAATGTCGCCAGTATTATTACTGATAGTTGCGTCGGCATCGTTACGGGCTTCGATGAGTTCATTCAAGTTATGACGAAGATCCAGCATCTTCCCTCGAATATCACTGAGCTCCTTGTTCATCGTCATGTTGTGTTCATAGCACTCTTGGAGAGATTTCCTCAATTTTTCAGTTTCCATAATGGAATTCTGCAGTTCATTTCGCTTGACTTCGAAGTCAATAGCTGTAGTCTTCTGCAAGCAATCTTCTCGACGACGATAGAGACAGGAGTTCAGTTCGCTTTCAAGCTTCGCTTTCTGGATCTTGACATCCCCAACTTCTGCAGTCACTTTATCAAATCTCTGACGACAACGCTTCAGCTCTTCATTGGCTTTCTGGATTTCTTCTCTGATGGCTTCATTAGTCAACGGAGTGCCAAACTGACTCTTCAGTTCCTCACAGTAAGCAACCATTTCTCGGTTCTTTGTTTTCAAAGCCAACAAGTCTTCGGCCTGGAATCACAACTCGTTAAATGAAATTCGAAAAAGTACTTACTCCACTCTCAATGTTCAAAGCAACACGATTACGAAGTTCAGCCAGTTCCCGCTTCTCGGTCGAGATCTGGTCATGTTCCATCTGAATCCTTTCACGTTCCTGGTCGTTCTTAGCCAAAGCATGCTTCAAGTCCTTGATCTTCAGTTCGTAATCGTTGAGTTCTCGGTTGAGATTCTCCAACTGCTCCTTCAATTCACTAATTTGAGGCTCGAGCTTGCTAAGATTCAACATAATGTCCAAACGAGATTTACGGATATCGACATAACCACCAGTCATAGGACCAAGATGAGACACTTGGTCGCCATCGATGGTGATACAATCAAATCGTTCGCTTTGTGAGATACGACGACCAGAAGGAATGTCTTTGACTAAAATTGTTCCAGAGAAGATTTGTTGGAAGATATTCGCATATTTCTGGGAATACTGAACAACACTCAACAGATGACGACCATTCGACTTGTCCTCCAATGGACGTGTTGGTGGGCCAAACACACGATTCAACGGGAAGAAATTGGCTTCGCCTCGAAGGCCACGATTGGTCATCTCCTTCAGCAAAAACAAAGCAACTTCATCGGTCTCCACCACATGGTAAGTAAGTGTGCCGCCGGCAGTGGCTTCCAGAGCTTTAAAATACATAGGATCTGACTTCATCAACTTGATGACAATTCCGTGGTAACCGTTGATATACTTGTCATAACGACCGTCCGTGTTCCTCGTCTTCAGAT
The DNA here is from genome assembly GCA_009761265.1 of Halicephalobus sp. NKZ332. Lineage (NCBI taxonomy): Eukaryota > Metazoa > Nematoda > Chromadorea > Rhabditida > Panagrolaimidae > Halicephalobus > Halicephalobus sp. NKZ332. The sequence goes on from VOSG01000097.1 coordinate 26,988, forward strand.
CAGCAACGATGTTCTCAATACTCCTAATTCCATCGGAGACGGGCTTGGGGAACGATTGATAGAAAGAGTTCTTCACATGGTCGTATTGAGTCTCCAATTCGAAGAGCTGGTCACTAATACGCTTCCTATTAGTCGTTGCAGCATGAAGTTGTCGAGAGTAGTCGGACAAAAGTTCACGATTCTCGTCATCTTGGGACATCATCTGATCGATTCTGTTAACATGCTCCATAAGGTCCTGTTCGATGTTTTGGATTCGTTCGTTTGCTTCTCTCATGGTATTCCGTTCGTCTTCGAAGGCACGTTCCATCCTCCTCATATGGTCATTGTTGTCCTGAACATAGTTCTCCGTCTCCTGGATTCTCTTCTTCAAGTATTGGTCGCGTTCTTCAACAGTGGCATATCGGTTATCAGATTTCGCATAAAGATTATTCAATTTACGCTGCGCAATGTTTACATCTCCCTCAATATCAGCCTGTTTCTGTAGGAGTTCGTTATACTTCGGCTTCAATGCTTCGAGGGAAACTTCTTTCCCACGGATCACTACAGCGAGTTCTTCGAGTTGCTGTTCACTATTTGCTTTTCCACTCTGAATACGGTCGACTAGCTCTTGAAGATCAGTCATTTTCAGAACACTGGTAGTTTTCTCCTCGCTCAATTTCGCTTCTTCCTCACGACCAGCAGCGATTTCATCAGCTAGAGCCTTTTCTCGGTTTTCCAATTGCCTGATCTCAAGTTCAGCCGCAGTAACTGACTTGCTTTTCTCGAATTTTTCGTTTTCCGCTTGATTCAGAGCCATCTGCAGCTCCTGTCGTTTCTTCAGACAATTGTCGAATTCCTTCTTACAATCTCGGACTTCGCTATTCAATAGTGTGTATTCCAAGGCTCGTCTGTTTTTGTCGTGTTTCTGATACTCTTTCAGTTCCTCTTTTTCCTCTTCCAAAGTTTCCAGTCTCTGGTCCATATATTCAAGTAGGAGCTTGCTGCGGGTTATTTTCTCCTCGGTATCGTTCAGAAGTTCCATACTTTCTCGCTTCTTCTCGTCGTAAATCCGAGTTCCAGCAACTTCTCTCAGAAGCTTCAAACGAGTCAGATCTGTAGCTGTGGCCAATTCAGCGATTTTTCCTTGTTTAACGATGTAATAGGGGTTGGAACGGGAAAAACCGGCGGCTTCCATAAGACTGGAAATCTCAGCTCTGGTAGACATTCTCCCATCAATGAAATACTGATCTTTCTTAGCACTGACTTGTCGAGAAATAACAAATTCATTGGAATCGAACTAAAACCACCCCATAGAGATTATGGTATTAGGTAAGAGAAACCTACAGCAGCTAGGCGTCGATCGCTATTGTCGAAAACAATCTCTATTGAAGCAACTGTAGCTCTGTTTCCTGTTCCTTCATGAAGCAAATTCTGTCTCTCTTCGGCACTCAGATGAGCAAAGTCCTCGCTGAGGACAAACTGGATCGCTGCGAAAAAGTTACTCTTTCCACTGCCATTTTGTCCAACCACTACGTTGAAGCGTCGGGAGAGATCGTCGATTACGGTTCGATCACGATAACTGCGGAAACCAGTGATATTAATCTGAAATCCATATATAAAGGCACTCGAGAGATAACAAGACTACTTACGGCTTTGATGTACATCTTGACACAGCCGCATCAGAGTTCAAAGCGGAATTGGTGTTAGAAATAAGTTATATTAACCCTTACAGCAGCCTGAAAATAGAAATTCAGTGATATTCAGGGAACAGGGGCAAAGATAGGGTAATTGGGGTTTCTCCAATGAAGGAGGAAAAATGCGCGCGCAAGCGCCATCAAGGGCAACGTTCGTGTCGGGAACCCTCCACTTGCTCCTTCATAAGTGAAACTACGAATGTAATGGTTTGACTAAAGACAAGAAGGAGAAATAGAAAAAACCCCCACCACGAATTAAAGATAAAAAAGTTTATAATCAAGTGTTGAGTCAAGAAGATAATTCCTTTAGAGGTGTTACTGTTGCATTAATCGATATCAAAGTCCACAAACTTAAATCCAAATAAATATTCTTAAAACCATTCATTATCTCATTTCTTAAATCTACAAAGTATTTTCTGGAATACGAAATAATAAACGAGATAAATTCTACGAAAAGAACACATTTTCGACTATTCATCAAGAACCACAACAACTTCCGAGAACTAAATTCAATGGAATAGAACGTTATCAATGGTTCCCCACACCAATTGATTTCTTATATGAAAAATAAACACAGATATCAGCCCAGAATCCGTCGATCTACAACATTTCTCCTCGACAAACATCAGGACTCCTCTCCGACTGTCCCTCAAAATCTCTTGTCGCCTTTATTCGACATAATTAAGGTTTTATTACAGCCATTTCTCATTAAGTTATTAAACTGAAGATGATAAATTACAAAATCTTCATACAAAATATCCTGGATGCAGGATCAATCGACAGCGACGACCGGAACAAGCCATAATGTACCCACTCATTCTACATTTAATGATTCAGAAAATTTCAAACTTGCAAATCACTACAATTACTACAGAGTGATTGATATCTTCGGGAAATCTGGAGTTGCTGGATGTTGTATTGCGATGACAGGTTGTTCTATAAGGTCTGAAATGATTGACATCGGTTTTCGAACTACATAACACTTACGAGTCTCAGCATTGATCCAGTCTTCGCGAACGACCGTCTGATCATCAATCGCTCCTCTGTTCTTCACGCCTTCGAAGATGAAGAACTTGTACTGAAAACTTGTATATGTTACAATCCTTACTATCTCCCAACTCACCACACTGAATTCTTCATCACTCACAGTCATGAATTCTTTCAACTTCTGTTTGATTTCGCTGAACTTCTGGCCAACCTTGATTTTCACGAAGAAAGATACACCAAAAATAGATGCAATTGTTGTTTCAAAGTGAATTACAGGTATGAGATACTCTCCCTCCTCAATAGTGGCTTGATCGTTCGGAATCTCCTCGATTCGAAGCTAAATCACCAAATAAACCCAAGACTCCTAAAATCCAAAACTTACTGAACACTTTGTCTCGCTTATAAACTTCATAAGATCAATGCATTTTAAGTTAGGATCTATAACCTTAAATGCCCTGGCAAGTGTAGAAATGTAAGTCCTATCTTGTCCACAACGATAAGCAGCAACAAGCCGAAGTTTTCCCGTGTTTTTGTCATTCGATACCAAACCTAAACTGCGAGCAGCATCATCTAATGTCTGTCCAATAGTTAAACGTGAACAGAATAAAATATCATATTGCTAAAATGAAAACCAGATTAATTGCAGTCTAAATGCTAAACCTACAGTCACTTTCAGACGAACTCCAATAGCATACACTGTTTGTTGGAAATACGTGGAATGAGGCTCCATCTTGTGACTGAAAATAGTATACTTCAAGTCAAACTGGAACCTGTCTCTTCCGTCAAAAGTATCTGGCTTCGTTCCTAGCAAGTCAGCTACAGTAGAATTATTCATATGTTCGTAGAACACATAAGAAGGTTTGTCGAATGACGGGCCATGTCTCCAGATCAGAATTTGATTTCTATCCACTCCCGGATGAGCATCTGCGATTTCCTCAGCAATCTTCATCAACTCCGTATCTACATAGCAATCTATGACCTTCGATTCACTAGCTTCTCGTAAAGTGTTCAACGGAAACAATTCTTCGTCTCTCTTGATGCTCAAGATTACCGAACGGGAGAGATTGTGCCAATAAGTCAGGAATTGCTGTTTCCCTGGAGCACCAGGATATCCAAGTTTCTCGATAACGACGATGGATCCATCTCCATTGAAGCCATTGTGACCGTTCGCAACGTCGTCATCTTCGAGTTCACGGATATCGAAAGGAGAAACTTCAGCGTAGATAGCAATTGGTTGGTCACTGGTGAATCCGCAGATTCTCTTGAATTCCGGAGCCAACTCAGAAATAACGTCATGGGGCATGATCATCATCGATCCGACGAAGTAGAGTTCACCTTGGTCGAAAATCTTCACAAAAACAAGCATCTGGTTATTATTTTCATGGCACTCCTCGAGCATCGGCGATTCATCGACCTCTCGAACGTAAATGGCGTTTTGAACATATCCTTCCCCAAGTAGCTGAGTTTGATTCAAGACTTCTGGAGACATCAGTTGACATGGACGAAGTCCTCCCTTAAATGAAACCTTGGAATCCACAGCGGTGAAAGGAATCTCGGCATGGCGGAAGAGATAGATACGGAAATTCTTATTCGTCAAGAAATCACAGTGAATTCTGAGCTGTTTGTAGATCCCACCGAGGAACATGTCCTTCGGCAGCACCACACGAGGCAAATTCTTCGTCAGACCCTCATCTTTGAAATCCAGTAAATCAAACCTAGAATACTTCAAGTTCTTGAGGAGACTGTCATTCACGACGAAGAGAGTCTGGTAGTAAGCCTGTTCCGTTCTCTCCTTGTAAAGCTGCTCCTCCTCGTCGAAACGCTTGATGATAATATTGCGAACTTCCGGGTGAATGTCATTCTCAGCCACAGAACACATCATTTCATCAATAACATCGTTACGCAGGTAAGTCAGAACGTAAGCAGTGCCGGAGTCTTGTTCCTTGGCTCCTTCCGGGATACCGTAATTGTTGGTAATCGCCTCCAAGTTAGTCACACGGTAGACAAGCTCGTCATCACACTTGACCCATCGAGATTTCGCAGCACCGTTCATGTTGACGTCCACGTAGCTCACATAATGCCCACATCCAGATTCTCCGTAATGCACTAACACCGAGTTGAGAGTGTACTTGGTATTCTTCACCAGACTTTTAGTGTCCTCATCTAAGAATTCCTCCAAGTCCATCATAGCTTCATATTCAAATCTGAAAATCCCAATTATCCTGTGTTCTCCAAATATAAAGAACATACCTATCGTTGATTTTCACTGCATAATTATCATACGCCGATCTTTGAAGAGTTACAACCAAGATAGGAGGAAACTTCACGAATCGACTGCACATATCCGCAACTTGCAAACCGTATTCTTCGGAATTGTAACGATTGTCTCCCTCAAGACGAGATCCAGCGACATAACTCGTGAGGGATTCGCGGAGGGTTCCAAAAGCTTTGTTCCCTTGACGTACACTGAGCAAGATGCAGTTGAGTTCTTCGGTAGATAACATCTTGGTATGATTTACATCCACACATTTGATGTATCTCTGGAGTCTTGATTGGAAAAGCTCCTTCACCGATTCGTCCGGTCGCATGGCGGTTTCGACACGATCGATCAGCTTCATGAACATGTCGTGGACGTCTTCTTGTGTGAATGTGTCGCTCCAGAGGAGTTTTCCGAGAGTAGAGGGATCCACCGGGTGTTCAGAATACTGCATCTTGAAGAAAGTAAATTGGAGCTCAAACATGAACTTGTCGTTTCTGCTGTCGAAGTTGTAAATAAGCTTCCGAAGTTTTCTGATCGAGAACAGCATCTGGAGCAAGGAGTTGAACCAGCAAGTGGATCCCAAATTCTTCAAGCCACATCGGTCAGCAAAGAATTGATTGAAAGCCGAATTGACGAAAACAGGGAACTTCGGAGGATCAGGAAGGATAGTGACCTTGAAAGTAACGGTATCCTCTCTTAAGAAGGGGTTGTTGGCGTCATCAAAGTTATCACAGGAATAGTATTGAGCGTATCCCCAATCATTCTCTCCTGGATGGAAAGTATGGACAATCCTCCTGGTGTAATCTTCACGATTCGGGTCATGGGAAAGCATCTTCAGGAACACAATAGCCCGCATATTCCATTTGATTTTGATGTCTGGATTGCATTGTACAAAGAAACCTATGTGGCGGTTGCCCACGAATCCGGGCGTGTTTGCTCGGATCGGGCCCAGGTCTCTGTTTAATATCATTATTCTGAAGGGGATTCCTCGGACGAATCCGTAGTTGCTGTAGAAATGGGTGTTTTCTGGCATTCGACGGAATTGACGAATCCCTTTCAGTTTGTAATAAATATCCACCGAAGACACATTGGAAGTGAGAGACTCGATGTGCTCCTGTGTGTTGTAATGGACCAAGCTCGGAACGTGGTCAGTAGCCATCGTGGTGACGCTCGCTGGGACGTCGGAAAGGAGAGAGTTCAGAGCAGGGGCTTCGCCATCGTCGTCTGTGAAAGAGACGTCGGCTCCGAAAGCACTGCTCTCGTCTTCTTCCTCGGGCTCCTCACCGTCGTCGTCGGAAGTCAACGCTATCCCGTTGTTCGCCAACAGAACTCGATCAATTTCCATATCATTATCAGCTTCAATATCATCGTCATCGGGGACTCGCGGGATATCCCTCCGGGTTTGATAAACAGGATTTTTCATAGTCGGCTGAAAACGAACGTTCATATGAAAATCTAAAGAAACAACTAACCGCCTGGGGAATGATGACGCAGGGATTGATATCTCCACTTTCATCACTGCTCTCGTCCTCTATGCCAGCGTCTTCGTCATCAGGAACAACCGGGGGTCTCCGCATATTTTGAGGAGGAACTGGGATAACGTACTTTAAACTATACGGATGTTCATTGTCTGAGTCAGTCACGTTGATGATTTCCTCCGGAGAATTTCTGCCCAATGTGGGCTTAGGCATCTGATCTGACATGATATTCCTGCTAGATCGGTTACATAAAGATTTGACAAAATATTTTCAGCTGTATATCAAGTAACGAATACAATTCTAACTAAGTCTGAAAAAGGAAGGAATAAACAAGTTTACATCTACCACGTCGGAAATTCAGCCCAATAAACCAATCGTCGTCAGATTGCAAGTTAAGGGACAAACGTTTATATATCGAAAAACAAAAGAGAGGCGAAACATCAGCGAGATAACTCGCTTCGACTGGAGAAAGTCAGCATGTATCGAGGGGAGACGGGATATAAGTCGATAATTAGGATTTCGAAACTACACGGCTTTAAACACCAGGGGAGTCCTGGCACGATGCTAGTGAAAGCCGGTGACAAAAACAATTACCAAAGTTACCAGTCTGAGGAATTACAAGTTGAGGAAAAACTGTCGAAATTGATGGACAAAAATTTCGCGTCAAGATAATACTAAGCCGGGGCGAGCGCGTTCCCCGCGAAGACAACAGGGTCATGCACAACTGAGAAAATAAGAGCCAAGATGATTTGGTTTTTGGCTACGGCACATTTCTCATACAATTTTCAGAGGTTTCACATTTTGTAAAAAGTTCTTTCACATAATTTACAGGGATTCCACATTTCTAATGAAAGCAATTCCACAAGCACATCGAAAACCGTCGCAAAGAAAAAATAACTAATTAATTTTGGAAAATGTTTTCGAGCACAATTAGAAATAAGATAATCAATATTTTTCGTTTTGGATTTTTATTTGTTAATCTGTTTAGTCTTTAGGTAACAGGGTTTAAGCTATTTGCCTTCTAGAAAAGGAATTTCCGACTTAACGTAAATATATGTTTTGGGAAATGTTTAACAAAATAAAAATAATTACTTAACATAAAAAATACACAAATGCAAGAATTTGTTCAACAGTTGATGCATAATGTTCTACAAGATCACTCGATTCGATTACGTTGTTCTTTGAAAAGTTTTAAATGAGATTTTCGATCAAGATGCATCTTTGACGATGTTATATGAAATTATTTGGGTTTTCCATCGAGGATTTGAGTAAATTTGGCTTTTTGGAAGAGAGTGCTTCATATGTGAATTCGTGGGTTTTCACGGACAAAATCCGCCCTTGCATCGGCCGTCTCGCATCACTGACCCAGATTTGTGGAAGACCGGCAGAGACCATTAGTGCCTCGAGCGGTCAGTTCGTGAAAAAAACCAAGTGAAATTGAGAACCGTCCACCATTTACTCAGTAACGATGATGGTCACCGTCAGGCACTGGGTGCCTTTGGTTCTGATTATTTGCTCCGTTGTTGAAGCGAGTATTTACACCAGAGCGAGACGTGAAGCCAAGGAAACTCCGTCTTCGAACAAGTTTCCCGATTTTGCTTCCTTCAACAATGACCAGACTCTGACTTCCCGAGAAAAGAGTCTGGACAAAATCGGGGAAATGGCCACCGACTTCCTCGAGAGAATCGGGATGGGCTACGAAGGAAGAGAGGTCCGCAGAAGGGAGCCCTTACCCTCGACCCTGTACCAATCCGATGATATCAACGGAATCATCAACGAAGCCAACCAGAACCGCGTCGATTTGCAAGGTCTTACGAGCGGACAAATCCCCGGATTAGCCCCCATCCCTGTTCCTGGATATCCCGGCCCCTCAGACGTCCCTACAGTACCTGGAGTAAACACTATTCCCGGACTCAAAAACTTCAACTATGTGGTAATTAATTTTGCTTTTGATCTTTTGAATCATGTGATCCTCAGGTCGGGCAACTCGTCCCCCAAATGATCCCCCCCACGAACACTCTCCTCGGATCCTCCATTTCCCGTCTGTTGCCGAAGGACACGACAAAGAACTTGGCGAAAAATGTCTTCCGAGCCATCCATCCCTCGGCTGAAAACGTCGATGTCGGCAGAATGATGGGCCGATGGTTCCAGGTTAGTTGGTATTAATTTTCGAGGTCTAACGTCAGAATCTGACCTTGAACCATTTTTGAAATTTCTTTTCGGTGTCTTGATTTAAATCAGGTCAAATATCCATGAGCAACGTATTATTCCCTTGACATTGATCCGGACGACGGAAATCGATTTTTAGGTTATCAACAGTCCTCATGTAATCCGAGAATCCTGCACCGTTTCTCACTGTGAGTTCTCGGGAAATATAGAAATTTGCAAATAATTTCTTTCAGTCGGAGCTTTGACAAACAACACCTACAGTGCCACCTTCACCATTGTCAAGTTCTACAGAGAAGGAAACCCCAATGGACCTCCCCGATTCTCTCTCGGATACGGATTCAAGGCTGGAGACACTGGACAGTTCATGATCCACAACAGCAACTCCCCTGACGCCGAGCCATGTACTGTTTCTTATCTAACTTTAACATCAATGTCAATTTTAACATTATTTTGCTTTATTTTAGTCGTGATTTTAATTTGTTTGTTTGGTGTCTAATATCGGGAATTTCAGTCTGGGTGATCAAGCTTGGACCTCTCAACGAGTACAACCAATACGACTATGCCGTCGTCTCCAACTGGGTCCGTTTCCCTGTCTTCGTCATCGCCAGAGATCCTGAAGGATTCACTCGTCGTCACATGAAGGACGTGCTGGAGTTCTTGGAGAAGAACAGTAAGTCTGACTTTGTCTAGTAAAGTAATAACGAAATTCAGATTACATCAACGTCATGACCAAGGCTTTCAACATGATCTCCCCTGTTGACTATAGCCAATGCCAGTATACTCCGACTTTCTCTGGGGCCGGACGTTGAGACCAAATTCCAAACCTCGATTCTCCTTATTTAATAATAATACTAATTAATAAAACATCATCCGATATTCTATAATTATTTGACTTCTTTCTTCGTAAGATTATCGAATGAAGAAATAAGATTTCATAAAACCCTTGTGGTAGTTCTGCAAGATAAAAAATTAGAACCGAAAATAAATTTCCATTTTGGTCTTAAATTCAAGTGAGAGCGGGCGGATTTGGAAATTGTCCTAGGAAAATTCGGGTGAAATTATTGCTAAATTGGGGTTTTTTTGCAATCGGAACCCTGAATATTGGTATATAGTCTGGTGGGTGATGAGGGGAGTTATGGCTATCCTAGGTACGTCCTTTATATAATACTAAAGAGGATGTATTTCAGTTGTTATTGATATAGCATTTAATTAAAAATTAAAATTTCCTTTTTCAAATAATTGTGCAACGTTTGTCTGTCGTTCTTGGAGAAAATCTGCTTGCTTCTGGAACAGAAGTGTTGTTTAAAATACATGAGTGAGCATTTTTGCCGTTTCTTTTTTCTTCTCGAGAAGTTCCTTTTTCCGGTGACTTTTGAGCATTACTGTATACGTGACCATTGGAGGCTTTTTCGGTTACTGTAGGAGGTATGGTATTCGTCGGAGCACTGGCCAACGAGGGAGTTCTAGCGAGGTGAAGACCCACGGATTTTGCCCTGTTAAGAAGTAAATCCGTCCTTAAACTCGGGCGTCTTGCGTTCATATCAATCATCCTAAAACGGATTATTTAATAAAACCAATTTCATTAGTCACTGAATTCAAAATTTCATTTTCTTTAGAGACCAAAGTGACGAAAATATTTTCCACTTTTAATGGATTTCCGTTTTTAGAACAGTAATTAAAAAGTTAAATTACTAGAGGATATTAATTATTTCGTAATTGATTTCTTGACAATTTTGTGGATTAATTTTAAAATTTGCAGAATATTTTAAATTAAGTTAAAAGTATTTATAGCACATGCAATTCTAAAAATCAACGGAAATTTGCCAATTAAATCTCAAAAGTCAACAGAATACTATAAACTAAATTTTTAAAAAGTCACAGCATATTGCAAATTAATTTTGGGGAATTCATAGAAATCCGTAAATTAGATTTAGAAATTTGCAGAGTATCATAAACTAATTCTTTAAAAATCCGTGGAATTCTGTAAATTAGTTTCAAAAACTCACACTTCGTCTTCACTATCTTTGGAAAATTTAGAACGCATTCGTTGAAGGACCGCTTTCTTCCTTCCAGACAAGATCCCATCAGCACTTAATTCGTTCCTCAGCATTTTGTGCAATTCAGGATTCATGTATTTGGGTAGTTTTCCCAATGCAAAAAGTTTCCCAAATACCTGAAATCCGATAAAAAATTAAATTAAAAATAGAAGCAAAGGTTAACCTTATCGATGTTTTCATTTTTTGCTGCAGAACAGGTTACGAAACAGTGATCACAAGAAGTTTCGTTAGTTGTTGATTTAATAAATTCTTCCACTTCTTCTACAGTAATCTGCCATCTGCTTGTCGGCAGATCTGTCTTGTTGAGAACAAATACAATCGGGATTCTTCCAGCCACACATCGAGTCGCTTTGCATTCCAGGATCTGATTGTAGATGTCCGCCATCTGTTCGATGCTCTGACTTTGATCCACAGATGAGACTACCATAAAAATATCACCTGAAAATTCACTTTATTTTCGATCAAATGCCTGCAAGAATTCAAGAACAATTTTTGCTGAAAACTTTTCTCAAGACGATTTTCCGAAATTTCTTGGAATGCTGAGCAGTCTTAATTGCGGGTTTTTTTCAGAAACTTTGGGTTAAACTTTGAATGCTGAAGTTTTCCAGACAATTTTTGCTTTCAGAAGATTCATTTGTTTCTTTTTTTGAAAAGCCGTAAATAGCTCTATGGATGTTTCAGCTTTAGAGATCGACGGAAACACTGGGAGAAATCCGATGCAGTAAATTGCCAGTCTTTGGGCTTTGGCTCACTTAAGTCTTTTCGGTCCTTTTGCAGACCAGAAAACAAAGACTTTCAAATGAGCAGAGAATAGCGTGAAAAATTGACTTTAAATTAAAAGTATGTCTCAGGCAGAGTTCACTCCAGAAAGAAATTAGCGAAAGTAGTGGAATTCACCATTCTGGGTTTCTGGCGGAATCTTCTAGGATCCGAAACTCACCGGAAATGTACGAAAGTTTCCTGGCAGCAGGAAAAGGGTCGTTCCCGGACCTGTCCAGAATGTCCAATTGGTAGATTTCTCCTCGAATTTTATAAACTTTCCTATGGAAATTCTCGATCGTTGGAAGATATCTGTCCTCGAATTCCTTCTCGAGGAAGCTATTTACGATAGCAGTTTTCCCCGTTCTAGCCGTTCCAACAACTACCAGTCGATAAGCCTGAAAAACAAATATTCACGTGATTTCGACAGATGCTGGTCCCCTCTCGAATTGGTCTCATTCGGAATTCTAGATTTTACCTTTTTAACCGCAGGGGAATTCGGGCAACTGGAGCCGTCGACGTAGGAGGTGATCTGGTTGGCATTGGAGGGCAACCTAACGAGCTTCGGATTCCCCACCGATCGCCGAGATAGCAAACTCATCGGATCCAGAATTCGGTCTATCCTTGGTTGTTCCGAAAACCTGAGAAATTTCTAAATAAGGCTCAGGAAAAAAGGGCAAAAATCACGAAAACGACGTTCTAAACAAGATTATCCAGCTCGCTGACCAGAGCCAAGTGGAATCCAAGTTCGAATTTATTGAATTCCAAAAAAATACGGACTAAATTTTCGGCTTTGCGCAAGCCAGAGGCGGGGTCAAGACAGAAAAAAAGCCCGGAGGGCACTGCCATCAGGCCCAATGCTAAGACCACTTTCTGTTTGCTTTTTGTTAAAATAAAATAAAGAAACAAAATACATCCCGTAGCACTTTTGGGTGAGACAAAAAACAAATTCGATTTCGTTGAAAACAAATAATCTTTTACCTCAATTAATGCATATATTATTTCGAATGGTACTTAAAGTGTATGGTGTTTATATTATGTACAGATGGGAACTAATTTTCGCGAAATTTTCTCGGTACGGCCTTTTAAAACTTCCGAAAGCACAGCATCTGAGAACTCAAGTCTTGATTCTGTTTTTATAGGATTTCCGAAAATTTCAATCTAAAAAATTAGAAAAAACGTTGTCAAAGTGCGAATATTGCCAAAATTCGATTCTCCCAGACGGAGCTGTTTTTAATTAGGATTTTGAGGGCCATTTTCATTCGTCATTTTCTGGATTACTACATGAACTAGAGAAAAGAATTGTGACGAAAATGTCTCGACATTAAATTTATACTTTTCAAGAACTTTCGAAATTTAATTCCTTCACATATTCGAAAAGTTTATTAATTCCTGAAAAGTTCTGGCAATCCACGAAATTTCGGGGTGTTCCAGAAAGTTCATGATATTTCCGAGATTCTCGGAATTTCTACTGGATCCCAGAAAATTCTAGACATTCCCGTTGGATTCCAGTTCGAACAATTTAATAATTAATTTTTTTCCCATGGCTGTTGGTTTTGTAGCGAGTTAAACCACATATTAGAATCCCATACCACATTTGAGATCCTGTACCTACATGTGGGTCTCGCTCTAATGAATAATCAATCAACTTTATGTAGAAATTTATTCTGGAAAAACAAGAATAGTCATTGTCGTCACTTTCAGCCTCGAATTCCCGACATTCCGACATGGTTCAGTGGGTCAAAGTTCCATACTTAAGCTAAGACGAGATTTAGATTCTTCGAGCTTGAAAAAAAGACAAATTAACTCGAGCCGAGTAAGGTCCCGATTATACTATGGAGTGGATAAATTATTCAGACGACTTATAAAGCAAAAAAATGATGCCAGATTTTGTCTGAAAAAGACTTCCGATGGCTTTGTTTCTCGAGCTCTGTTTGGGTTCGTCATATTAAATTAATTTTTTTTAAATTTCCGCATTCGGAAATGTGAGAAATTTTTGTTCTCACAAATTTCGGTATTTTTCTGAAATTTGGGAAATTTTATTTTTAAAAATATAATATTTTTAGGGACTCGAGTAAGAAAAAAAATGAATGTCATTTATAATATTATATTATTTCTGCCAAATGCTAATTAATCTGTTCAAAAAAACAAAAAATAGAAAAGCACGGAAACGAGACAGAATCTGCAAATAATGACTTTCGATTTTGTCAAAGGTTTTCTGAATTCTATTCAATTCTAGAAAGAATATTCAGTCAACGAAGAAAATTAATTTAAAAGTTTAAAAAGAGCAAAAATGGCTTATGTTTTTTCATACTGGGAGCCAAAGCCAGAGAGGTTCATTGATGTTTGTCTTGCGAATTCGACATGTCAATGGGAATTAATCTCGATGAAAAAGGACATCAAAACATGTATTAAAATAAGCCTTCGAAATTGAGTTTTCATATGCTATAGATAGAATACAATATTTATGAAGTAAAATTTTGCACATTATTTACAAAATAACGCTTTGCACAATATTTATGAGGTAAACTTTCATATATCTATCAATGATTTCAAATATTTACAAAATAAAAGTTTACATATTTACGAAATACAACCTCACATATTTTTCGAATACAACTCCACATATGTATTAAGTAAAACCTTATGCATTCACAAAATATGGTTTTTGTATTTATGAAATACAAGTTTGTACACTCACAAAATACAACTTTATTTACACATTACCCGAAATCGCTGACAATGCAGAATCTGTTGCTCTACCGAGATCTCGTAAAAACATCTGAAATTCCTTCAGAGTTAGTGAGTAACATTGGAGCTCCTTCCTTCCGTTTTTTGACAGCTGGAATTCGACATTAACTTTTGTTTCTCCAGGCTCGTCAGAGATTGAAGAACACACCGGAACTAAAACGATCATTTACAAACTGTAAGAAAGCGACTAAAATTACCGACGACAGCATACCCCATATGAATCAGCTTCGCCATGGATTTTCGAAAGCTGAAAAAAAAGTATTTTGTGTGTCCGGATGATGAATAAGAAAACTGTTTTGAAATCGCGCGTCCAAGAAGTGCAAACATGCTCGCGTGTTTGTTGACGAAATCAACTTCATCGCGGATTTATTCGATAGATTCTAATTCGTCATCACGAAGTAAATGTGATTAACAATACTGGTCAACTTTTCCGTCAAAGCTACGAGTAGTCCATTTGGCATCGAGAACACAATCGATTTTTCGTGATTGAAGATCTCTTGATCGGAGCTCTGATCGCGGATCTCCCTTCATGATCCATATATAGATTTCCGTTAAATCACCTATTTTCCACTTTCTAATCCAGCAGGTTACAGGAGTTTATAAAATCAGTCAACTTCCTTTCATGAACTGCTAATCAATTACCACCACTTGATGACTCACTTTCTCTCAGCTCGGTCCTCTTGTTTTATATTTCTAATCGCAGTACCATTTACTCACTTTTTGAAATATCAACTTGTAATCTGAAGAAAGAAGTGATTATTTCATGGTGATATTTTCAAATGTCGGAAGACGGACCGAGCTTTTCAGTATCCGTCAACGACATCAAAGCTAGATTTGAGTCATCCCAAAACAGCTCCCGATCGATCAATCACAACAATGGAACCGGAGTTGTAGCTCAAAGAAAAGGTAAGATCGATGTTCATATGAGTGACCAAAGGTAAATGGTATATGGTTCCAGGTAGATTCGAGAAAAACAAAAATTGTAACGTGTACTCGTCATCACGATTCCGGAAACCTCCTCCATTGCCTCCGAAACCGAAGGATGCGAATCAGGTGGGACCCGGTTACGACTTTCATATAGTTTTGTATTTCAGAAATATTGTACAAAACCACCTCCGATTCCGCAGCATTCAAACTCATTCTTGCCCAACGGCATTGTTCCGAAAGCTCCGTTGTCCGCTCCCCCGATCCCTTCCTCCAGCTTTCACTTCACGAATGGACATCCCGAAGTCAATAGCAACGGACCGAATTCGCTCTTCTCGCCGATTTCTACCAGGTGAGTGAATTTTTTTCCTCATGTAATCTTTCCGAATGCGAAAGTCCCTTTCTCCGTCATTGGACTCGTTGAATTCGCTTTACATATTATTTGTATGCTGAACAACCTGTTTATTCGTTCACAGTCAATCTATCGATCCCCACTTGAGTTTCATGATTTTTTTGACTCTTTAAAAGACTAAGATTACTATGTTTATTACCGAATTTGGAGAAAACGTTATGAAGAGAACCTTGGATTTAGTCGATATTCTGCATAACTCCGCCAGAGCTCCTTTAAATTATTTGTTTCCATCAGATCGAAGGTATACTTTTCCCGTTTGCTTAATGTTGATTTTTTGTCTGTTTTGGATCAAATAAATCCCGTCTGTCATGGCTTTCGCTTGAGTTCTTATTTGCCTCACCTGCTGTTTAAAGCTTTTCCTTCTTAATTTCTCTTCCTAAATGGAATGCCAACCTGGATCTTTCTGGAATTTCTTTCGTTGTCAATCAGGATCGATTTGTTTCGATCACAGAATTGATGACGATGTTTTTGACCAGGGGTCAGTCTGATTTCCTTTTTTTATTTTTTTATTTTTGATTTTTCATGACTAAGTGTTTTTCAGTTCTGTTGAGGGTGAATCTGCTAGGGAATCCGTGACATCATGTGACGTCCCCCCTCCGACTCCAATCGAGAATGGAGCCGATTGCAGTAGTGCCGAGGAAAGCGACGATGATTCCAGTACCGATGATAAGGAATACAATAGTCTCGATCCAAGCGATCAAGGAGAAAGTCCTCTGTATCTAGGGAAGACCAACACTCTCCACACCTCAGTGATAAATCAGATGAAGCGAGATGGTTTATTCGCGAAGTTGGGAGAAACAAAAAGACCGTTGCCGCAATTACCGGATAGGTCAAGTAAATTCGAAGTCACTAAAATTGAAGAACATGCTGACGAAGGACCTTCTGATGAAGAAACGGAACCCGATGTTAATTTGAGACCCCCTGTAGTCCCTCCTCATCGAGATCCCTTGTCTGAAACCACGGATAAATATGCAGATGCTGATCCAGCCAGAAGATCTGCTTTAATAACGTTAGAAAAATTAGTTGTTGAGATTTGTCAAAAAGAAGAATACTTTATCAAGGTTCTTTCATTTATGGTTCGAGTAAGTTCATTTTTATGAAGATTTTTAACGAGCAAATTGATTTTTTGTAAATTCTTCTGTTTATGTTCTTTGATTTTTATTTCTACAATGACGTAACATATCATCGTGGACAATAACATTACTTTTGAAACCCCGAGTCACGTGCGAAATTACGAAATAACTTTTTATTCAAAATCGGAGTTATCATGTAAGCTGTTTCGAAACTTACTGAATGTTTTCTGAAAAATTCAGATAGTTTCTAATTATTTATGAAATCAATATTTAAAATTAGTCATTCCGAAATATTCTAAAAAGCTATGGAAATCTATTTCAAAATAATCTCATAATTATGTTCATTTTTATTTTTGCTTTTTGTAATGGTGTGAACTTTCAGAAATACCCAGAGTACCTCAAAGAATGTGATAGAAAATCGACGAAAAACAGCTACGAGAAATGGGCTCCTGTTGTAAATACTATGATTATTCATCTGAAGCCGATCTTGGAAGCTCACGAAAGTCTATTCGAAATCATCAAGGAAATCTGTTTGAACTGGGATTCCAGAAGGCCGAATTTGGCCAAGGGAATGCTCGGATTAGTTGATTTCCTGAAGATATGTGTAAATTTCCTAACGAAAAAGAACGAACTTTCCGGTCAGTACAAACAGTTGCTAGATACCAACTCTGACTTCGCTCATGCCACTCAGCAGTTTGAGAAACAAGTTCTCAACTGTCCCAATATCCATGATTCGGAGTTCAAAGATCTTTCTTACGTGCCAGCCCCCATAAGTGCGAATTTCAATAACAGTGAGTACGGCGTGACGTTCATGCAACAACTAGATATGGTGCACCAGAACATCGTCAGATATACCTTGTTCATGAATCGCTACAAAGAACACATCTCGCCAGATACTGATGAAGCCAGATCCACTGATCTCGTGCTAGAAAAACTAGCGAAAATCGTCAAAGCCATTGATGAACAAATTGGCGAAAAAGAATCCATTGGGAATTTACTTCGTTTACAAGAATCCCTAGACAAGAAGTTCAACGTCCTGAAGCCAGGAAGGAAGCTCTTGAAGGAAGGTTCTGTGTGGAGACAAACGAGGAAGGAGCTCTCGGAAAGAAAACTACTCCTCTTCACCGATGCATTGCTCCTATGTCATCCGGACCTCGATACTCTCCACAAAATAGAGCTCCACAACATGGAAATAAAAGTTCCGGAAAATGTGGAACAAGAATGTTGTTTCTTCATCTACAGTCCTCAGAAATCTACTGCGATATATTGTGAGAAAAAAGAAGTTCGGGATGCTTGGGTGAATCAACTTCGGGATGCTCAAAAACACGCCGTTGACGTCATCCATCGTCTATCATCGGGAACAGAATCAGTAAGTTAATTTCCATAGACATAGATAACGAAATGTATTCACTTTTTTAGGTTTCTTCTCAATCAGATGAAAAGAAAGATCATTTTTCTGCTTTATGGATTACTGATGACGATGCAACGATGTGTATGATGCAAGAATGTTCGAAGCACTTTAACCTCATTATCAGGAGGCATCATTGCCGGAAATGTGGGTATGTGATTTGCAATGGATGCAGCGGGAAAGCTCCGATTCGAACCTCGAAATTCGAGTCAGATAGGGTGTGTTCCTCTTGTTATGACGAAATACAAAATGAATGTAAGTTTATTTTTTAAAATTAATTTCCTACTTAATTTTCTGGAAATCTAGATGCAATGGGAAATCTCTTCCCTAGCAGTATGATGCTCTGGAGTACAGAAAACCCGCCATTACCCCCTTACCCTATCAATTCCTCTGAACCAAGGATATTACTCAAAAGCGGCAAGACTGTCAAGATAAAGGATATGTTTACTCCACCCAGAAATGGATTCAGAACAAAAGTCCCGAATTTGGACGAAAGTGATCGAGTCTGGGTGTCTGGATCCATAAATTATCAGTAAGTTATTTCCTTTGAGAACTGTTATAGAAGTTAACATTCCAGAGGTTGTATTCGTTACGGTAGATTACTGTCGGATATGCGTTTGTATATTTACGGAGCTCGCTATGATCCCAAATGTATGCAAGCTATCAATGTTGCTGGGTATTCTTATACGACGTCTAATATGAAGGAAGGGAAAACGAACTTCAAACTGACCCATCACACTGGTCAAAAACTCAACGTTGTTGAATTTTCCGTTCCAGACAAAACTGCAGAAGCGTAAGTAATTTTTGTTACGGAAATTGAAATTCACTGAAACTTTTGGGATTTTTCGGAATTCAATGGAGTTTCTGAAATTTTCGGGGATTTAGTAAAAGTTTTTGAAACTTTTGGATTTTAGAAGTTTTTAGAAAATTCTCGAGACTAGTTTTGAAATTTCAAGATAAAAATAATTTGTTTGATTTTTATAATCATCGTTTAATTGGAAATCGATTTTCAGGTGGAAGGAAAGTCTGAAAAAACTAAGTCAAAAACAACATCCTAACGATAATTGATAGATTTTACTAAACTCCTCACATAGTAGCCATACAAATTTGAATTTTTTATTTGGACTCCCGGTATATCACTTTGCAATGTTTCATTTATTTTTTTTCTACGGGATGCTTCTAAGCGAGAAATTACGGGCCGGTTGATTATCTAGTTGAACTCGAAGAAGAGTACTTTGATTACTGTGCAAAATTGAATATTTATTATTTGTGGATTGGAATGAATTTTGATATCGATTTTTATTGAGATTAGAAACCTTTAAAAAAGAAATCAGAATTGTCGTGGATTTCGTTAAAATTGTTCTCTTGGATTCGGATTTGTCCTAAATCGACTTCTCTCACTTCGCCTTCTCCCAGGTTGAGTCCCTGTTCCTCGATGTGAGCTTGGCCGAAGGGGTTCTGAGGCCCCTCGTTGTGGATCTCTTCCCAAGGACTCCGGGGTTCCTGTATCTGGAACCCTTCTTGATGCTTATGGTTATCGACATCGACGCGATTCTCTTCGACACCGTTTTCTTGATGGGTTTCGTGTTCAGGATTAGATCCGTGTCCTTGATCATGTCCGTGTTCATGCCCGTGACCCGGATTGAGGATATCTTGCAGATCCTTGTGTTCATCCTCCTTGTGTTCGTGTTCATGTCCTTGTTCTTCATCTTCGTGAGAGGAGTGACTGCCTCCGAGGATATGGGGCGAAAGTACCTGAAATAAGGGGTTTCTAGAGACCTTCAAGTTTATCTTACTTCCACAGTCAGGGTTTCACCGCTGAGAATTCTCGGGGAAAGGATACTAGGGGAGAGGATCAAAAGTGCTCCGGCTTCTGGAGAAAGGACACGAGGAACAATCAAAGCTGAAAAAAGGAAATCCAGAATTGAATTTAAAAATTAATTTTTACAAGGACTTAGAACTTGGATAATCAAAGCTTCAGGACTCAGAATCCTCGCTTCCAGGAATTTCGGAGAAAGGACTTCGGCGAGAAGAGCTTCTGGGGTCAGAAGAAAGAGAGTCAGAGCTCGAGGAGACAGAACTTCAGCTCTGAAGGCGGCCGGGGAGAGGATTCTCGCGATCAGGGCAGATGGACTCAGAATAGCTGGGACAAATGCCCTTGGACCCAGGGTCTGGACAACCAAGGCTTCCGGCATCATAATCTCGCTGAAGAAGGCATAAGGAGACAAAGTGATTGCTTCAAGAGCTACTCCTGTCCCTACTCTGGAGCCGAATGCCCAAGGTTCCAAGGTGATCATGTGGATGGGCCCATGATGTCCTCCCTCGTGACTATCTCCTTCATGAGTAGCGTTGTGATCACCAGTAGCAGTATTTTCATGACCAGTAGGTTCTCCGCTTCCATGGGATTCTGATTGTCTTTTCCTCCTTATTCTCTCTCTTCTATTTATTTCCGATTCATCTAATTTCGCCAGCTTCCTTATGTCACTATCGATTCTCTCCTGTTTTTCGAATTTGTTGAGGATACTGTACTTCTCCAAATCTAAATTCAACCTCCGACCATCTGAAAATATAGAATTTATATATCTCTTCTTTAACTATTAAAAAAACAAACATTGATTATTGTAGAGAAGTTGGATTTGCTCTGGCTCCAAAAACGCATATCCGTTTTCGTCTATGTCCTTTCTCTGATCTTCTGAATAGCTTCGTTGGACAAAGTTCCAATTTTCTTCTATCTTTTCCAAATCCAAAATTGCTGGATAAACTTTTTCATTCATCTCCTTCATTTCTGGCTCCAATTTCTTCACAAGGTCATCTAAAGTTTTCGAAGCTCCACTGACAGTCAACAGAATTTCTAGCCAGTCCTTTTCTGTATCACCATTAATATTCAGACTCTAAAATAATCCTTTTTAGAAATAATTGTTTTTGTAAAACTGTCTCAACACAAATTTCCAGAATTTCAATCCCAGAATTTCAATTCAAGGAAAGTTTAATTTTAGTGACAAAAATCCCAACCTTGAGGATATTCGGCAAAGGAAGGAGTCCATCTTTTTCGTGGAAACTGAACAAAGTCGGAGACAAGAAATGCTTTCTTCCCTTCTCGGTCCCGGGCAAAATCGGAAGAATTCTAGGGGACATGAAAGAAAACTTATCCTTACTTACACCCTGAATCCTCCTGATATTAGTTTTTTTCGAAAAGAAAACAAACCATCGCAGAACCCACTGCTTGGAAAACATTTTCGACCAAAGTCATGTTCTTGTCTTTTTTTAATTCGAATTTGAAGGGGATATCCGAAGCGTTGTTAATAAATTGAGAATTTGCGTCGTTCAATTTCTTGATGAATTTCTCCACGTGACGTGACATTTTATAGTAATTATCTATTTTTTCGAGATTAGAGAGTCCAGAAAACTCTTTCTGTCCTGAAAAACGAATTTTAAATTTCGAAAAAAATAAACTTCATACTGTAAGCCTCTCTTTTTTTCCTCCACTTGATTCCATCCACGTATTTATTACGGTGCCCAAACTTGTTTTTTAATTCTCTGATCCGAATGGGATGGGGTTTGATTTCGTAGCTTCTTTTTTTGATTTCAGAATTCGGGATTACAGCCTTCAACGGATAGAACTCCCTTACAGGAACAGGTCGACTCCAGGGATCAAAGGATTCTACCGGATTCGTCATCCGAAGTTTAGTGTTTACATTTGACAACTGATCATTTACCGGTACAATCTTTTGTAAAGGAACTGGAAAGAATGCAGAAGAACCGAGATAATCCTTGGCTTTGTGGAAAAATTCCACAATTTTTTCGATAGGAGAAAGCGAATCTGCTTGATGGGCATAAGTCGGAGAATTCTGGA
This sequence comes from Halicephalobus sp. NKZ332, assembly GCA_009761265.1. Taxonomy (NCBI): domain Eukaryota; kingdom Metazoa; phylum Nematoda; class Chromadorea; order Rhabditida; family Panagrolaimidae; genus Halicephalobus; species Halicephalobus sp. NKZ332. The sequence goes on from VOSG01000097.1 coordinate 48,792, forward strand.
GATCAAGGAGAGGAACAACACATTTCGCGAGAGAAACTGAGTTCTTTGCACTTGCCGAACACTGTTCAAAAACAACCCGGTCTGGGAGTGTCAAATGGGGGGCTTTAAGCAACGATTTTCCTCTGGCCTAAAAACAGTTGACCATTTTATTGTAAAAATTAGGGATAAAAATTACTATGAGATCACCTCAGAACACATTTCTATAATTTCTGATAATTTTAGAAAATCGAAATTTTATATTTTGGTTTCGAAATAATAGTATCATAAAATTTATAAAAATTTAAAATATCTCCTCGAAGTTGTTTTAAAAGCTTTCTAGAATTTTTCTGAAAATTTGGGTACTTTTATTCCATAAAAAATCACCTTTAGTAATGCCATCACTGCTGCTCTATGATAAACATCATTGACACGATCCAAGTTGAGATCAAATACACTAGCAGTGGTCCGAGAAAAACCGAGCCAGAAATTATGGCACAAAATCCAGAAAATAAATAAACTGGAGAAAATCGTCATTTCCTCCAAATTTCTTCGGAAAAGATGCTAAAATTCATATCAGATATTTTCCTCTTCTGGCATCTGGAAAAAATGAACATGAGTGAAATCCTAGGGAACTTTATCCAAGGCCCGTTATTTCGATTAAAACCGGATTTAGACTCGACAGGGAAAGAGAAGGGTCAAAAACGAGTGAAATGGATACCTGTTTGGACCGTCAATCAACTTCCAGGATCCAGAAACTATGAGCAGGAATTCGTTGGCTTGACTGAAAAATTTTCGATTAAAAATTACAACTTTAAACTTTAATTGAACCATTGGGAAAATAAATTTAGAGTAATTCTGAAGGTGATAAATGAATTCGGAATTAATAAAAATCTCGCTTTTATTCAACTATTACGTACATCTGACCTCAATCCAGTAACAATATGAATTTTGACCGTGATCCCTAAGGCGATGATTTAAATAAGATTAAGAACGTAATCTAATACGGAAGGTCATGGATCTGGATTAAACTACCATGGTTCAAAAAGCAAATACAGTCAAAAAAATCCAGACATGAAATCAGAAAATTCGAATTTTGAACTTTCACGGTCGATCAAATTTTATATCAAATTGTGCTAGAAATTCGATTTGAACAATTAACTTCACTTTTTTTGCTTTATATGGGAAATCTAGTTCGCATGAATTGGAAGGACAACAGGTCAATTGGACAGTAGACTTTCGCTCAAAGTTCGTTTTTCATTCAAATTTTAATCGCTGACTACATCCCCCAAGAGAGACGTCGATGAAACGGATGATCTCTGGGTATTAAAAGCCCAACTGAATCGAAAACTTACACATTTTAAAGTCCAAATGGCTAATTATGTAGTATTGTACTATTGATCACTCATTTTTTTTCATACGATAAAAACGAAAGTCACAGTGAGGGAATCGTTGTACACAGGAAATGTTCGTTGAGAATTAATAATACTGATTTGAGGAAAGGATTTTATAGAACTGAAATATTCCAAAACAGTAAACGATTTTGGAGTTCTCCGAAGTCTTCTGAAATATCTTGGTAACTCCCTAAACCCTCCAAAACACAATTGGAATTTCTGAATCTAAAATTTAAAATCGATATTTTCAGAAATGTCTAGTTTTTCTAAAAATTTGTACCGAAAAAAATTCTATAAAATTTTTACTGTTAATTCAACAACAGTATTGAAATGCCCTGGAAAATCTGGCATTTTTCAATCACTGCGGGACCCTTACTAATTGAGTTCAGACTCTCTGGGATCAGATAAACGATACAATTAACAAAAAATAAAATCTTGAAATAAAAAAGTTTTTCAATTTAAAATGAATTTCTTTGGACAAACTCACATCGAGATTATTTATTTTACCATAGTAAGTATTAATTAATATCGAGCAAAAGCTATGTTTTTAATATTCAATCAATATTGCATCACTGGCTAGGTATGATAATCTGTGGATTACCCAATTTAGTAATCTTTTCCTCGATGATGTGTGGTTCGACCGTAGGATTATGAAACCACTGAATCTCACATATCCATATTAGGGTTTCTCACTGAAAAATCACGCAAAAAACAAAATCCTACTGATTTCAAACTCAAAAAGTCCATAAGTTTTTCTCTACTTTTGAGTATTCTGGGAAATTCCGTTTCCCTAGTTGCCTCATTGGAAGCACCGGAAGTTTCATTTTTATTCATAAATAAGAGTAGTCAGAAAAGATCTCAGACTATTGGAGCATATTCACGAGAATTCTTGTAATCCAATAAGAACGACTTCCCGAATACCCTTTATATATAACCTTGATCAACTTGTTTTGGAGTTTTTTTAGGGAAATTCTTCCAAATCCAATTATTTTTTTGGAACTTGTAGGAATACTTGTTTACAGTCTCGGTGAAAGTTTGATTTATCTTTCGAACATTTTAAGAGATAGCATCAATAACTCTGACAGCTACTTTATCTTTTTTGGGCTTTCCAAAAAAAGATGTTCTAAAAGGGCAGACTGTTTCAAAAAGAAATAAACTCTAATAATCCAACTTGTTAGAATAGAATATCATTTGATATCCTTTAAAATCCTCATTCAAAATTTGTACGTCATTTCTGTCAGAAAGAAAAAGTTCTAAACACCCTTAGGGCATTTCTGAAGAGCGAGTTGGAAATTCGTTTCGGATTTCACCAATAATATGCCACATCTTTCTTTGCTTAGAAAGAAGTTTATTTGGAGTACTTTGGGATTTTCATATTAAAAATTTTTCGAGTTTAATGTTTTTGTGGATTGTTCAGATATTTCAAATCATTAATGCCCTCGGATCGGAGGAAATTGTTCTTGCCGTCTCTTCTGTCAAGTGATATCTCTCGGATCCTCCTGGAAAATTGTTAATTATTTAAAACTCCAACTTTAAACTTAAATTTTTAATCTCAATCCTATTTCTAATTTCCAACTCTATTTTTAACTTTGAAAGTACCTGTAACGATACTGGAACGTTCGTCTGCGTAGAAGATACTAGGCTCTCCGGATTTTCTGAGATCTCGATAGGAAAGCGGACGTCCATCTTCTCTCATAATTTCTTTCGGTTTCTGAAATGGTTTTTAAAATTAAACAATCACAACCATTTATTTATTTTTACCCTCAGACTTTTAAGTTCTCCTTCCTTGACTTTAATAGCAGAATCGACAAAGTTGTCTATGTTGAGATTCTTCAGATCCTCTGTTGGGACGTTCATTTGATCTCCCAGGTGCTTTATGAGGTTCTTGAGCTTCATCTTCTTTCCTCCGAACCAGACCTCGACTTGAGCGACACTTTCTATTTTTCTCCCGAAGTAATGGAGTTTTTTCAAGTATTCGGCAGCAATTTCTACCGCCATGGTTGTCAGAGAAAGTCCGATAGTAATGTAGATGAACGTGATTACCAGGTACTTGTAGCTCCGGGGTACGAGATCTCCCAGCCCGACAGTGGTGCAGCTGACGAAGATGAAGTAGAAAGCCTTGAACATGCCCATGTCTGGCTCGTATAAACTGATCACGAAAGCTCCGGAGATTAAGTAAAGAATAAAAATTACAAAAAGTGTTATGGATTCCGCAGTTGATCTTTCTTCACCTTTTTGTTCTTCCGAAAATTCTGATTCTTCTTCTGTTTTCGTCATCGATTGTAGTTCTTCCGGCAGATCTTTCGTCCGTTCTTCGATTTCTTTCTTTAAAGAATCAGTTTCGCTTTGATCTTTTTTAAACCTTTTCAAAATATTATCGATGAAGAACTTCTGTATTTTCTGTATTTCAACGACGATCTGCTTCACAATCCGAGAAAGGAACATGCCGATGTCGGCAATCGTCAATAAAGTCAAGGGAATCCCGACCAAGCCATAGAAAATACAGAACAATCTTCCTGGAAATGTCACGGGAGCCACATGACCGTAGCCGATCGTCGTGATCACTGTATAAGAGAAGACTACTGCATTGGCGAAAGACCATTGTTCCTCGAGGTCTCCTTGGAATCCTTTTTCCCCATACTTTGACCTCGGATTTGCTTAAAAACTGATATTACGGTAGCTAGTGGTACATGTACCTTACATGAAAGCTTGGAACTTGGAGTCGAACTTCTGTTCAAAACGATCTTCGCATTACGATAACAGTCGTCGATGGAAGTGATGATGAAATAGTCGATGTCTCGATCGTCGCATTTCGTGAGTTCCATCAAGGAATTGATTGAATTCGCGACGCAATTGTGGAGCTTAAAAAGAAATAATTAGCTATATTCGAGGATGAATTACCTCTGGAGCCAACAAGCTTAATTCGTGCCCGTTTAGAACAACCCGTTCTTCCATGTCCTTTTGGGGAAGCTGCCTGGAATTCCTCTGTCTTCCAGATTGCTGAAAGTCAGGTGGAGGTTCTTTGTAGCCATTCGCTAGGTTGATTCTTTAAATTTTAAATTTTAGAATTTAGAATTATTTTTAGTAATAAAATTCTCTTACTCGTTAATTTCCTTGTTTTCGATATATCTCATCACAATTGCCCCCATGAGAGTATAAATGGTGACAGAGACGACCATAAAAATGTGGATGAGGAAAGGAGAGGCCTGAAAAGTTATTAAAAAACAAAATCCAATTAAATAGAAATTAATTCTTTCGAAAAAAACTTACTCCGGATAGAGATGCTTTAATTTTAGAAACTAACAACATTTTTTTTAATTTTTAAAATAATATTGAAGAATTTAGAAATTCTAAAAACGAGATAGACTTGGAGAAGTTCTATGGGTTTTTAAGTTTTAAGAAATAATAATTGTTGATTCCGGAAACGGCTGGGCCTTTGAATTTGGACGTTTATTTCTGCTTTTAAGTCTCTCCTAATCGTTGTAAATACTTTCTTTCATCTTCCTCCCAAAATCAATTCAAACGGCTTTAATCCAAGACAAAAGTGAAGTTTTTCTCTTTTTTGAAGAAAATTCTAAGAGTTTTTCCAAAATTGGTAAAAACAAAGAAATTAATGTCGTTTTTTAGCCAGCCTCATTGGAAATTTAGTGAAATTAAAGCTAATTGAAATGTTAAAGCTGGAAAGCATAAAAACTTGTTGAATTTGCAACGTTAGGGAAAGATTAATTGTAACCAATTATGAAAATCATGCTACTAAAAGTTGGAAATAATTACTTTTAAGTTATCTTAACACGAATTCTTAGAACCTTCTAGAATCTAATCTGTGACTTCTGATTTTTGATTTTTATTCAAGAATTATATTGTTATAAGGAGTGTAAAATAATTATTTTTAAAAAACATCTCAGTAAAAAAATCTTAGAACTTTAATTTTTATCTCAAAATTATACTGTTATCAAATAATAAGCAGTTGTTTTTGTGAAATTGTCTCAACACAAATTTTCAGAATACTCGGTTGTAAATTTTGATCCAGTTTCCCCTAGACTTTAAGAGTTTTTGGTAAAAATTATATAAACTTTAGATCTCATAAAAAGGGATAAATCTTGTTTTCTTCGACACTCCCAGATGGTCATCTATTTTTCTCGTTAAACTTTTGTCATGGGGGAATGTATTATTTGATTTGCAAAATTTGTCTGTTTCCCAAATTTAGTGTCTGATTGACTTTTTCAAAATGTAGTTATGAATATTTATTTGTTTTGGAATATTCATCTATTAGAATATTAAAATCTCCAAAAACTCACCTTCTTTATATCCACCATTTTTATGGGGTTTTAAAATACAGTAAATCACTGTAGTCTTGACTCGGAATATCAATTATTTTGAGTTATCGTAAGCGTTGATTTGACTGCCGGATTACTATAGATTTATCGACAGCAAGTTCAAACAGAAATATCCGGCTTTTAATTAATCCTTGATTCCGATGGAGTACTGTAGATATCTTCGCCGAGTCCGAATTGTCTCGACTTACTGCAAATATCTGAGTGGAAGATGAGAGTGAAAATATTTAGATAGATGGATAATCTAGCTTCCTTGTTTCAGGATCCATCTGTTTACTTAGGGAAATAAGCTAGCTCGAAGTGTCTTTCCTCCGGACTTGTCGGTCTCGAGACCGATTCCGTTGCAATTTTCGAATAGTCATTTTTATTCCGGTGGCCATAACCCGTCAGAAACAAGGCAATCTTGCTCGATTGCTTTCTTGCTCCGTTGCCATCCCCCTTTCAAACCAAGCAGAAAAACATAAAATGAGTATTTTTTATTACCATAATTGATGCTCTTGGCATTTTTCGAAAGTACATAAAATGGACAATGGATGAAGTCAACGGTAATTATAAATTTATTATACAAAATTCATTATAAAAAATTCATTTTAGAAATTATTCCAAAATCAAAAGTAAATGCACTTTAAAGTTTCAAAAAAATGATTGTTATAAAAATCTTGTGATTTATTTTCTGGAAAATTTAACTAAAAAGTTTATTCCATTCTGATTTTTTTTATCGCTTTGGACGTTGCTTTTCCCACGTCCATTTTTTAGAGTTTATCTCTCGGGATTTCCTCGACCAATGATGAGGCCATTTTTATCAACTTTCCTAGAAACTTTGAACGTTTCCCAGAAAAAAATTGAAAACAAACTTGGAAGTTCGTCTTCCAGAGGACAACATTAACGACAGCTGCAACCTCCAATTTTTCCTTCTCGGAACAGAATCCGATTAATCAAAAATTCGGGAGCTACAGTGCCCTTTAACAAAGTTTAGAAAATTGCTTTTGCTTTTTATTTTTTATGAACTCCATCTTTCGGACTTGCTATTTAAACTACTTATTTTTAAGGATTATTTCGGAATTGATAAAGCTCAAAAAGCCGGAATTTTGGACTCTTAGTCTTTCAACTTAATTTTCTGACAAGGTTATTCAAATCCCGAGTGGGCAAATTTTCAGTTTTTTCAGTCCGGAGTTCTGGATTTGGTTTTTTAAACTTTCTTTTCCATAGTTCCCCAAGAATGGCCCTTTTGACAGCCACTTATCATGTGTAAAATATGGCAAAAAGTTTCTAGACTTTATAATTCGTTACGGATAGAATTTTTTCCCAATTTGTAATTTTACTTTATTTTTGTAAATACTATTTAATAATAATTGTTATCTGATTTAAAATAATAAAAATCTAATTTTCGGAAAACTGCAATTATCTGTAATTTTTCCGTATTTTTCAAAGACGTGTTTTCTCGGGAATATGCTCAAAATAATATGTTTTCGGATCACTTTGCATTTTATTTCTTTCTTTCCAGGTCCACAACCATGAGAGTTTTTTATTTATTCTTTGTTAATCTTTTGCTCGTCATTGAGGCCATAGATGAGAATCCAACTTCGGAGTTGCGGAATCGGTTGCAGAAAAACGCGAAAAAACCACCTTGGCCGAATATGGACCAGAAGCCTTTGAATGTCAAAATCGGGATTTACATAGAGAGTCTTGGAAGATTCCAATCCACCGAAATGGTTAATTTTCCCTGTAAAATCAATCCAAATTAAAATTAAATTTAGAGTTTCGACGTTGATTTGTATCTTTACATGAGCTGGAGAGATTACACCCTGAATCACTCAAATCCAGAATACGTCCTCGTCAACGACCCGAAAGTCAAGGAGCATATCTGGCTCCCTGATCTCTACTTCGCTAACGCCAGAACAGCAACGTTCCATGACGTCACAGTCCCCAACTTCAACCTCTTCATTTCCCAGGACGGCACGATAGCTTACTCGAGCAGAGTCACACTCACTGTAGCCTGTAACCTCCAGCTGTCTATGTATCCGATGGATCAGCAGACGTGTCAAGTCCGGATTTTGTCCTACGCCTATATCGCTAATCAGGTGAACGTGACCTGGTTCAGAGCAAGTCCCATCAGGTACAACCCCGAAATCGGACTGCCAGAGTTCAACATTAGGAACATCGACCAGACTTACTGTGACGGAACCTACATGTACGCTATTATGGAAAACAGCTACAAAATAGGTCTTTTAATTAAGAACGACTCAAATTAAAGGTCTTTTTCAGACAGATTCAGTTGTCTCGAAGCAAATATTCACCTGAAGAGATCTGTTGGATATCACCTGGTTCAAAGTTATATCCCTACAGGTAGAGAATTAACTTAAAAAGTTTCCTGATGCTAAATTGGAATTTCATTTTTAATACGAAAAACTACTTAATCCCACTGGTGAAAATTTTTTCTAATCTAAAGACATCATATTTAATTATAGAACAGAATTTTGAAATTGAATAACTTAGATTTAATCATAAAACAAAATCTCAAAGATCAGGAACTTTAGCTCTGATTGTGGTCATCAGCTGGGTATCTTTCTGGATCGACAGAAGGGCTGTTCCTGCCAGAGTTACGTTATCTTTCACGACGTTGCTGTCACTCTCGACCCTCGGGAATGGCCTCAGATTTGGACTTCCGATGGTCAGCTATGCGAAGGCAATCGACTACTGGTTCGGGAGTGAGTTCGGTACTGCTGAATTAATTATTCAATAGGACTTTCAGTGTGCATGGTATTCGTTTTTCTGACTTTATTAGAATTCGCATTCGTTAATTCTTATATGAGACAAGCGAACAAGTACGAGAAGCTTTCCAGAGCCTTGGAAAAACGTCAAGGTGAGTACCTTGTATTTCTCAAATTTTGATTTGTTTTTAAATTCATATTTACATCTTAAAATTTTTCTAACTTTTAAAAATTAAAGATTTCTCTGATTTTTGAGCTTTTTGAAGTTCTCGGTTTTTAAATTTAATTTCCCAATCCTTTTTACTTTTTAACTTAATTGTCTAACTTTTTGATCTTTAATTTTTAAATTAAATTAAATTTTCTGATTTCATAATTTAGCAACGTTGGAATCGGACCCCGAAGACGGTCCCTACATTCCCTCCAGCCTTTATAAGCACACATATCAACCGATGAGGAACAGCAAAAAAGTCAATTCTGGAATTCAATCGAGCTTTCCCCTATCGTTCCTCGGAATCAAGAAAAGAATCGGTATGTTTATACAACTTTTAAAAGTAATAAAATACTTCTAGGATTCCCACATTCTTCGGGTTCCTTAAAGGACAGAAAAACTGCTAATGGAGAATGTTATCCGTGTTCCATTTACACTACTCAACGAAGGGAGACTTCATGTGATGGGGTAATCGGACACTCCAGATTCGTGACATTGGCGAGCATGGATCTCGAAGATTCCATGACATTGCCTCAAAGCACCTCATTTCAGAAGGAACAATCGAAAGATGACAGCTTGAAGAAGGACGAGAGTCCCACCAAAACGACTTTGATAAGCGACGAAGAATGGCCAGAACAGGTAACAAATTTAGTTTTCATCCCAGGTAAACAGAGGTTTCTTCAGCTTCCTGTTTTCGAGCCTCAAAAGGTACGGCACAGACGCCAGAAAGGAAGAAAGTCCTTTCATCGAGAAAACACTACGATGGGAATCAACCGCTTCCTCCAACTTGGCTTCATAAACTCCCGGAAAGCTCTGAACATTGACAAGCTCAGTCGAATTTTCTTTCCAATCGCGTTTATTTTGTTTTGTACAATATACTGGTTGTACTACCTCATTTACGTCCCTTCAACACTAAATGAAAAAAATATTTCATAATTGTTTTTATTAACTTAATAAAAGTGCCAAGATATATAATTTCTGTCCTCCGCTCAAATGTCAAGACAATAATAACATGATTCCGAAGGGACAAAAATTATTTCTCAGAGATGGTCTTTGTTTCATTTCTAACAACAGAAAGCCAATTTATTTTTTCTAGAGCCCATTTTCGAAAAAAAAAATTAATTTTGTTTATATTTTTCAAATTTTCAAATTAAAAAACTTTACTTCTAATTTTCATTATTGTTAAAAATCTCTGGTTTTTATAATTCCCCAGATTTTTTAAACTTTAATGTTTTTACATTTTTTATGATTTTTGAACTTCCCGGGTTTCCCAAGTCATTCTATTTTCCGAGCTATTTAGAATTTCTTAGATTTCCATAATCTTGTTAACTTTATATCCTCAGCTATTTCACGTTCACCTGGCGGCATTTCCCTCCAATCCGCTGCAAACTCGTTTTTCTCATTACGCAGATGTCGGCGATTCCCTGGTGCACTCCAGCTATATTTCTTCATTAGCCGGTATTTTTTACAGTTACCTTTGGTTTTGTGCTCATTAGCCTATCCTAGAGTGTATTATTTTTCCTTCCGTCCTTGCCGTTGAATCAAATTTCGAAATTCAAAATGGTTACTGTAAATCGGTTTTATTATCAAGCTATCGTATTCCTGCTCAGTTGTTGCTGTGTCGTCACGAAAACAGAACAATATCCATGTGAGTTGAATTTGTCAAATATTCTATAAAACACCGATTTTTTTTCTAGAAAAAAGGTGTTATTAGTTTTTTTTCCAGAGTTAAATTTCTTTTTTTCTGTAAGATACTTAGTAATTTACCTACATTAATACAAAGTATGAACCCTTGTAATTTTAATCTTTTAATGAAAGGGTATAAGCGTTTTCTAAAATCACGTTTAAATAATTTTTGCAAGAGTATACCCTATTCGAACTTAACTTAGATTGATGTATGTGTTTTTGAAAGTTGAAATTCACATTTTTATTTCGAAAATGAACTTTTAAGGAAATGCATTTTATGATCTGGATTTTCGTAATTCCATTACCTCGATGAAAACGAGTAAATATTTAGAACAAAATATTTTTACAAATTAGTTTAATTTTCTTATTCAGCGCTACTGATGAAGTCACTGGAAAAGAGTAAACAATTGTATTTTCTGTTTTCTTATATTTTACAAAATAAGGTAGAAATGTAGAAGATTAATCTACAAATATATAAATGCTTTTTGTATAATGAAATACGAGTGCAATTACAAAACACATAAGATTACGATTACAAGTAAAATGCAAGATTTTCCCTTTAGTGGCTTCACTAAAAATTACATTAGTCAAGGACAATCCAAATCCACTCGTGTTGATCCCCAAAATCGAAAAAAGGATTATCTGGTTAATCTTCTATAATGTATTTTATTTTTCTAATCTATTTTTGTTGCAATATTTTCCTTTTGTTATTTACCTTATCACGGACCACATGATTACTGTACGTGGTGAGGAATTGACTTTTAAATCCAAAAACAGAGCTATATTTTCCTGTTTAACGTCAGATTCCCAGAGGGTTTTACAATTTCCTTTAATAATTATATTCTTTGTAATCCTTTTTTATGACCTCCTTTTTATGATTCTTTGACTCCTAAAAAACCCTTTCTTCAGATGGCCAAGTCAGCACGTATTCCCCAATGCCTGTCTCCGGACGAATACTGGCGATGCTGAAAGACAGAAACATGGTTTTGAATAGCATGCCGGTCCAGAGTTTCGCAAAATCATCAAATTCTTATTTCGGCTTGATGAGGAGATTAGCGGAGAGAGAAAATGTTCCTTATCGACTATCTCCAATCACGGCAAATAAGCTTTCCTATCTCAATTATCTGCCGAAAAGCAAGAGCGAAAATCCCGACGGAACAAAGGCACTATGCCGAAGATTACACATGTGCTGACGAAGCTTTGGGACAAAATCTCTCGTAAAATGTTGTAACTAATTATTGCGTAAAATAAAGAGGGAACGTCCATTTTACTGTATTAGAACTTTGCACTTCATAAAATTATCTGTACAGATATGTCCATATCATGTTCTGGACCAGTTCGACAGTCAGTTGATAGTGCATCTCTCCCTGTTGCCTCCGGCTCTGATGGGGGGTTGTCTGGAGATCTCCTGGGCTTGGAGCTGTCGAGCCAACTCCTCGTCGGTCATCCCGTTATTCCAGAGTTCCTGTAGCGTTCTCGCTAAGTATTCGTCGCTGGTTGTGTCAGGCTGCAAGGACCATTATAATATATTGTCACTCATTTTATCACTTACCGTTTCCGCAAGTTTCTCATTAGTTGCTTTGGCATTTGACTTGAGCTTGTCATTTGGACGACGACCAGTGCAAAAATGTCCATCACTATAACGATGTGCCAAGCAGAAGTTGTGCTTACAACTGGGACACCTAACTTCGACGAACTAAAAATACACTTTGTCTAGAGAAGATGATAACACAACTTACTTCTCGTTTCTTGCAACCTTTCAATTCACAAGGGAATGATGTCTTTTTGGCACTAGCATCGCAATTATTATCGAGGTGGATACTGACGGCCTCATCAGGAGAGCGTCCCCCTGGCACGGCGACAGGTTTCTCGCAGACAGGACAAACAGGGACTTGTTTATCCTAAAGTTACTAATTAGTTTAATTATCAAATACCGGAAAATCCCACCTTCAGAAATCCCTGTGTGCATCCGTGAGTTTCGTAGCGAAAATGCTTCACACTATAAATGAAATCCATATATCGATTTCCGGAGAAATTAATCAAACTTACCAGAAAGACTTTCTACAAGCGTCACAGATCACCGGAAGGAAGTCTGGAAATGATTCGGGATTAGTTGTTACGAAGGATAAGAGTCGAATGAACTCACCAAGTTGATTGCACGTCTCGGCTGAGCAATGTTTCCCGAAGTTAGGGAATTCAGCCATGGCGAATGATGAAAGTCTTTTCTAACAGCTCAATATATACATAGACGAGGATAAAAACGATGACAAAAAGCTCGTGATTCGAGAATATTCGCCGTTCTTCGCGATGAAGAAATTAGTCATCACATGAGGGGATCGTCCCGACACGAAAGAGATTCCACGTTGCGCCAAAATGTTTCTTTCCAGCTGGTCTTTGTGGATTCCAGATTACCTGTTGTAGCTATTTCGGAGTATTTGTTACTCATCTCGGGTGAAATAATCGTGATCTTCTTCACGAGATCCTGAAGTCGCAATAAGCTGGATTACGACTTGGGTTGATGACTCTCAGCGCAGAGAAGCTGGACGACAGCTTTGCTTCGAAAAAACTATGGACAAAGTATGGACTACTTTATATATGATCTACTCATGGATTTTAATTTCAGAACAGAAACAAAACTATGGACGATTAACTTTTTCTTCGGAACATGTGTCTTGTATGCTTCTCGAGTGGCACTTCCCCTTTGTGCCACAGCCATGGCTCAAGAATATGGCTGGAATAAAGCTGACTCGGTAAGATCTTTGAATATCCGGATTCTCAAGACTCATGGGATCTTTCGAAATAAACCCATGAATTCGCGAATTTTTAACTTTGTTTTGGGTAACTTCTGTAAAAGTATTTTCGTTATTATATAATTTTGAATCAGCATCCGAATTCAACAATTCCGAATGACTTTGGAAATTCCTTCTACGATCATTTGATATGAATATCTATTTCTAACCTTTGATAAAATGATTATTAGTGTAATTCTGATTTCAGGGGATGGTAATGTCATGTTTTTTCTGGGGCTACACTATCATTCAAGTATTCGCCGGAAGTGCTGCGGACAGCATCGGAGGTGAACGTATACTACAATATTCTACTCTAATATGGGCAATATTAACACTGCTAACTCCACAATTATTCGATATTGCATATTTTACTGCTTTTCCTATTCCATTCCTTGTATTGATTCGTGCATTCACTGGCTTCGGACAGGGATTCCACGTACCGTCTATGGCTAGTATCGTTGGAAGACACTTGACCTCGACCGAAAAAGGTAGAGTATTCGGTCTGTCTCTCGCCGGATCTCACTTTGGGTAATTTTTTAAAACTAGATCAAAATCAACGTCTATTTCAGCACCATTGTTGCTGGAGGCATTGGGTCCGTCCTCATCGAAGTGTTTGGTTGGCGATCTCTGTTTTATTTCGTTGGTATGTTCAACGAATATTAAATGTACTCAATTTCTTGGATTTTTCAGGATTCTTAAGTCTTGTTTGGTGGTATTGGTTCAAGATCCTTCGAGACAGAAGCTTTTCCAGAGGACGTGATGAAGGAGCTCTGCTTGCTCGAAGTGCCGAATCTGGATCAACAGAAGATTTACTAGAAAGCAAGAAGTCCAAATTGAAATTAAATAACACCCAAGTTCCATGGAATACCCTCTTCACCCACCCTGCCTTCTGGGCTGCAGCCGTCGCTCAGTATTGCGGAGCCAATGCTTATTTCACGATGTTCAGCTGGCTTCCGATGTACTTTTCCGATAACTTTCCTAATTCTCAAGCGGTCATCTACAATGTTGTTCCGAGCTTAGCAATTGTCGCCACGGCTTTATTATCTCCGCTGATAGCTTCTAGACTACTGGCTTCTGGGAAGTCCGTCACCTTTACTAGAAGAGCTATGGAGGTAGTTTTTCTTCGCTAATAACTAATTCAAGAGCTATTTTCCAGAGTGCTTCTTTACTCTCGATGGCAGTTTGTCTGCTATGTGTATCCGGTAGTTCTGGATTTTACTTTTCATTACTAGTCTTCACAGCAGCGATGGGAGCTCGAGGACTTCATCACGGTGGTGTATCTGTGAATCCTCATGATTTCGCTCCTCATCATACTGGTTCCGTTTATGGTTGGTTGGCTTTTACAATTCAGAAACGTTACTCTCAACTTTTAGGAATATTTAATGCTTTTTCGGCCATCACGGGTTTTGTCGGTGTGTACATCGCCGGTTGGATTCTTCAAAGTTCATCAAACAACTGGTCCTACGTCTTCTCATTTACTGCAGTGCAGTGTATTTTCGGTGCCGTGATATATGGTTGTTTTGGGACCGGGAACAAGATTATCTGAGTGAATTTGAATATAGAAGATACTCATTTTCGTCTTTACTCACTTATTTTTAGGGAAGTAACTTTTTTTAGTGCAATTGTATTTCATACGGGGTTTCATGGTTGCCTTATTCGTGGAAGTTTTAATGTACATGCTTATTGAATAAAGATATTTGATATGCCTTCAGGCGAAAAGTTGAAACAAGTCTGGATGATCTTGTCACTCGGAAAAGAAGAGATTTGTAAAATGCGGCGAGAAAGAACGAAAACAATTCCCCGAACTACTAGGATTCTTGGTGAGTAATTTTTTAATTACAAAAAAGTGAAATTTATTTTTTTCCTTGGAACTGTGGTTGACTGAGTTTTTTCGAGCCAAAGCTCTCGAAGGAGACTGCCGGAAGACGGAGCCAAGGGTCTGACGGGGACTAATTTTCATTTGGCCAACTTGCTAAACGTGTTGAAGCGCTTCTGGAATGTGAATTGCAGGAGACGTCGAAAAATATGAGTGTGAAAAAAATGGTGCTCTTTGTGCTTTTAATCGATTCGACAAGAAATATTTTCCTGGACGACAAGAATAAATTCGAAGTCGAGAAAACAAGAAATTATTTCTTTTGAGTCCTTAATTTTGGTTTAAAAAGTCCTTTTCCAAGTATTTATTTTACAAATTCCTTTTTTCAACGAGTTTATATTTGACAAAAAAGCCTCAATTTTGGGGAAAACTTTTTGAATTTTAAAAAAAGAAATTATTCCGAATTTTGGGGAAACTTTTTTGAATTTAAAAAGAGAAATTATTTCGGATTTTTATTTGAATAGAAAGCATTAAATTTTTAATTTAAAGTTTTTTTCTAACAATGGACGTATATTAATAGAGTAATCTCAAAGTTGAAGAAAAATGTTTCGAATTTCTATTTGGATGAAAAAACGATGAAGTATTTAATTTGCAAATTTTTCTCTTTAAAAAGGAGTGTATTTCAAAGGATGACTTCATATTCGAGAAAAAGGAATTATTTTTCTGAATTTTTTATCAATCGTTTAATTTATAATTTTTCTTCAAAAATTGCGCAGATGTGACAGGAACTCATGTTCGAAGAAGACGAATTTTCCATAATCTTAGTTTAAATTTTAGAAATTTGGTACTCATATTATAAATATTGTTCCTTCAACAATAATCGTATACTTTCTATAAAATAATTTCATATTCGAGGAAAAAATTTGGTTCCTGTATTTCGAAGAAGACGTTCTTTGTCAATTATTTAATTTTAATTTTTTTCGGAAATGAACGTACGTGTAGCAACATGAATTCATAGTCTGGAAATTCTTTCAGATCCTTAATTTAAATAAAAAAGGAATACTTTTGGAATTTTTAATTTAAATTTTAAAAATTTAGTAGCTGTCAAAGATCATTTTCTTCGACAGAAAAAGTGTATTTAATAAGAGATTTCATTTACGAAAAATATTTTCGAAGTCATTTATTTTAGGGAAAGCATTATAAACAATTTATTTTTAAAATTTTCCAAAATAAGTTTATATTTTGCAAAGGGAGTTCATAGTAAAAAGTCATTTTTTTCATTTTGTTATCGGGATGAAAGCGTTTTCTCATGAGTAATTAGTTTTGAAGTTTTTTCAAAAGTAAGCGTATATTTGATAAACAAATTTCATAGTAAAAGTCATCTTTTTAAAATTTTGCGATTCGAATGAAAGATTTCTTTGTTGAATAATTCATTTTAAAATATTTTTTCTCAAAAATACCCGTATGTATAACAAAATAACTTCATCAAAGTGGCATTTTTCCTAATTTTTTGATTTAGATAAGTGTTTTCAGTAATTAATTTCAAAATGCTTTTTCGATGTTTAGTCTCCAATAAAATGATATCATAATAAAAAAGTTACTTTTTCTTTTTTTGATACAGATAGACTTTTCAGTAATTTATTTTAAGCTGTTTTTTAAATAACAAGCTTATATTTAATGAAATAATTTTCATATCAAACAAGTCATTTTAAATTTTAATTTCGACAAAAATATTTTTATTGGCCATTTAATCTGTAAACATTTTTCTTCAAAAATAAACATGTTACTCGATAATATAATTTGAAAAATCGAAAAGAGGAATGTTTCTAGACCTTTTGACTCCGAAAAGAATATCTTTTATTACGTATCTCATGAATCTCTTTTTCGACAATGAACGTGTATTTGACAGAAAAGCTCCAAAGTGGTGTTAATTTCATTGGACTCGGACTAGGATGCAAATTTGCGAAGAAGGGGACTTTTCGCATCAGACTGTCTGAAAACGCCACACTCGAAAGAACCGCTGTTTTTATTTCATTTTTACTCAACTTTTTTTCTTTATCATTTTCGGGATAAATTTGAAGCATTTTAAGAAAGAAAAACATTGTTGTTTTTTAAAGGGAAGTCCTGAAGTTCTATTCTTTATTTTTAGCAGGTAAGGCGGCGACTATTTCGTCGGCAATGTTGACACGTCGCAAATCATCTGGAGGTGGCTTGACGAACGATAAATTGCCGATTGGAAATGGCTCCATTCGCTTAAATGTCGCCAGAGAGTCCGTCGCCGTCCTTGCTGAAATGCTTGCATTTGACACTTCCGTCCAGAAGTCCCCAAACACAGGTACCATTTGGTCTTGTTTTAATATTTTTTCAGAAACAATTTTTAGCTTTATTCTGCACTAATATGTGTCTCGGGAACACCTTGCTCAAATTGGTCTGTTTTCTTTCCATGGCCTCGATATGTGCCCATACACCGGCTACAGTGGCTATCTGGCCGAATTTACAGTACGTGATATTTTCTGTGGATGTATTCGTTACTGTGATTTTCACCATCGAAGCAATAATAAAAATACAGGGATCTAGATCTGTAAGTTACTTTTTACTTTTTGGAATTTTTAATTTAATTTTTCAGAGCAAAGTGTTTTATTTCTCGGACCGCTGGTGTCAATTTAATTTTGTTCTGCTTATTTTTCATTACCTTTCGATTGGAGTCCAGGGCTTCGAGCTCGCGTGCAGATGGTTCCCGGAACTCCAATGGACCTACGACCCCTACTACGGTATGATCAGAGCCTTGAGACCGTTCATCATGATAAGATTGGTTGTTGAATTCGTGAAATTCAAACTGCCGAAAAACAGGATTAAGCAAATTATAAAGTAAGTCAGTCTTCAAACGCGAGGAAAATTCTTTTTTCGGATTTTCCTAAACAAAATTTATTTATTTTTTTGCTTTTTTGCTTCCCAGGACGCTAATCCTTTTTTGTCTTTTAGACGTTCCTCTCAGCAAATCCAAAATGTGACAATCTTTTTTCTCTTTTTTATGGCACTTTATGCAATAATGGGAGTCCAATTGTTCGGAAGACTCGAATATCACTGTGTCCTCCCGGAGACAAATCCAGAGAACGTCACAATTGCCGATTTGGCCATACCTGACACAAAATGCTCGAAAAAAGGCGGTGGAGGCTACGAATGCCCAGAAAACATGGAGTGCAAAAAACTAAAATTAACTGCTCATCAACAAGGATATTACGGGATGTTTAACGACTTCGGTGGGAAAATAAAAAATATATAAATAGATAAATGAAAAAATTTAGCGAAAAGTGGATTCAGCGTTTATCTGGCGGCTTCAGAAGAAGGATGGGTCTACGTTCTCTACGATTGTTTGGATTCATTTCCTTCCTATATAGCTATTATTTATTTCATAACCTTGATATTCTTGCTAGCATGGCTGGTCAAAGTAAGATATATATTTACTAGTAATTAGGGATCTTCCGGAGCTGGGATCCAAAATCTCGATTTTTAAAAATCCGAAAATATCGATGATTCGTTTCGAAATAATTGTTTCTGATTTCCCATACTTTACTTTTCAGAATGTGTTCATTGCTGTCATTACCGAAACCTTTGCTGAGATTAGAGTCCAGTTTAGTGAACATTGGCAAAAAAAGGAAGTGACGGATGACGACGGATTTCAACAACGACTGGAAAAAACAGAAGATGGATGGAGACTGATTACTGTGGATTCTGATGTCCAGCAATCCACAACTCCGAATTTCCTCCAGAGGATTGTAAGGTCCCCCAGCTTCCAGACTCCGATGATGTTCCTGGTCCTTCTCAACGCCGTCGTCAACGCCTCCTTCGTGTATTATCACGACGAGAGTGATATTTTTAGGAGGAAAATCTACTACTTCATCGAAGTCGGATTCACGATTTTATTCAACTTAGAAGCAGTGATCAAAATTATCGGACTTTCTTGGTCTTCCTATATTCGTCGAGGACAACACAAGTTCGAGTTGATTCTCTGCATCGGAACCACATTGAACGTCATCCCCTTCCTCTATGATAGCAACGTCTTCACCTACTTCCAGGTCTTCAGGATAACCAGACTCATCAAAGCCTCCCCGATGTTGGAGCATTTCGTCTACAAAATCTTCGGTCCTGGAAAGAAACTTGGAAGTCTAATTGTTTTCACAATGGTTTTACTAATAATATCATCGGCTATTTCAATGCAATTATTCTGCTATGTTCCTCACATGGACAAATTCCGGACATTTCCTCAGGCTTTCATGTGCATGTTTCAAATCATCACTCAAGAAGGCTGGACGGATATCTTGGTGGAAGTATTGCGTGAAACCCATTCATCTGACTGGATTGTTTTTCTCGTCGGGACTTACTTCGTAGGGTACCATTTGCTAGTCACATTGGTGAGGAAAAACAAAAAGCACTCTCTTTAAAATATTTTTTAGATCGTACTTAGTTTGTTTGTTGCCGTAATCTTGGATAACTTGGAAATGGACGAGGAACTAAAAAAAGTAAAGCAATTGAAAGCGAGGGAAGAAACGACTTCGATGAGGTCCATTCTGCCCTGGAGACTGAGGATTTTCGAAAAGTTCCCCTCGAGACCTCAGATGGTAGCCTTGAAGAGGATCCAGAACGACTTCCCTGTACCGAAAGTCAGGGCTAGTTTCACCAGACAATTCGCAGAAAATGCTAATGATATGAGCGATACTGTAAACGAAACCATCTCTCAAAAGAGATTTTTAAAACTAAAACAGAAACTCAATATTACTGGGAAAAATTTCTATGTGAGACAAACAGGACAACTTTCCTCCAAAAATTGTCTGAGACATTTGATTAAGTAAGTGATTTTGAAAAATAAAAAAAAGTTAAAAACACTGTATTTTAGTGAATCAAACAAAAGTCGGTTGTTGTTAATGGATTCAAACGCATTCACGGCTCCCAGAACCGGGGTTGCCAGAGGTAATAAGCGGGAACAAAGTGCCAGAATTCGTCCTCAGGGTCTCAACAGAATTGCTTCTCTCAAGGCAAAAGCAGTCTACCAACATCTCAAAGAAAACGGAGACGCCAGATTAACGGATTCTGCTCCGAAAGCGAATCTGAAGGAAGGAGAGATCGACATCAAGGCGATCCAACAAAGAAGAGCTCATGCAGAATTCATGAGGAACAGGATCGAAGAAGAAATGAGAGAGAATCACCCATTCTTCGACCGTCCCCTCTTCACCGTAGGAAGAGATTCGAATTTCCGGAAGATGTGTCAGGATATCGTTTATGCGAAATATTCTGTTCTTACTGTGGATCCGATAACAGGGAAAACCAGTCAGGTCAAATACAAGCAACTTCATTCCTTCCTGGGAATGATGACGTATCTCGATTGGACGATGGTCTTCATTACCTTGATTTCCTGTTTCTCGATGCTTTTCGAAAGCCCTTGGCCAACGACAGGAGAAAATCTAATTTTCAACAATCCGTATCTGAGGATTTGCGAATATATCTTCGTCTTAGCGATGACTTTTGAACTCGGGTTGAAAGTTTTCGCGAACGGATTATTTTTCACCACTCAGGCTGTCGTCAGAGATGTCGGTGGAGTGATGACTGTTTTTATTTACATAGTAAGTGTTCATTCGACTTTATTAATTATTAATTGTTTGTTATTTGGCATTTAGTATTTTAAATTATCCAGCACTTAATTTCTAATCTTATTGATTTTTAATTATTAATTGTCTAATATTTAATTTTAGACAAGTGTGTGGTACCTTCTCTGGATGCCGAAACACGTCGAAATCAACTCTTTGGCCCAATTGTTGATGATTTTCCGGGCTATGAGGCCTTTGAGGATTTACACCTTGGTTCCTCATATTAGGAGAGTAGTGGTCGAGCTCTGCAAAGGATTCAAAGAAATAATGCTGGTAACAATTCTTCAAATCCTTCTAATGCTGGCCTTCGCTAGTTTCGGAGTCCAGATCGCGGGTGGAAGACTCGCTGGATGCAATGATCCGACGATAACTTCGAAAGAAAATTGCACTGGAGTCTACGAACAACGACTTCTGATCACCAGGGTCGAAGTCCACGGGAAACACGATCCGAACCTCCATCCGAAGATCCTAGTTCCCCGAGTCTGGTCCAATCCACAGAATTTTAACTTCGACCATGTCGGGAGTGCCATGCTGGCTTTGTTCGAAACTTTATCCTACAAAGGTTGGAATGTGATCAGAGATATCCTTTGGATGAGGAGAGGAGCATGGGCAGTCGTTTTCATCCATGTCTACGTCTTCATGGGCTGTATGATCGGGCTGACTCTCTTCGTCGGTGTCGTCGTCGCGAACTACATGGAAAACAGGGGAACAGCGTTGTTGACTGTGGATCAGCGTCGATGGCACGATCTGAAAGCTCGTCTTCGGATGGCTCAACCACTCCATATTCCTCCGAAGCCAGCTGAATCCGTAAAATGGAGGAGGTTTCTATACGAAGTGACGATGTGGAGGCCGTTCAAGCAATTCTTCTCGATCTTGGTCCTGGTCATTTCGAGTACCCTGATTATTCCTTGGAATGTCGAGGAAGAGAAGGAAAGGAAAAGTGCTTTATTTTTCGCCACATTGATGGCAGCTCTTTGTAATGTTCTTTTCACTTTCGAAGTTTTGCTCAAAATAATCGCCTTCAACTTCCGTGGATTCTGGCAGAGCAAGAGAAACAGGATAGATTTGTTGATCACTATAATGGGATTAATATGGATATTCCTCCACTTCCCGATGGCACTGCCAGCAAAGATTATGTCGGCGAAGACCTCTCTCCGTCGATTCACTTATACCTTTGGTTATTTCGTGGTCATCTCACGGTTTTTCACAATTGCTGGAAGGAAGTCCACTCTGAAAATGTTGATGATGACGGTTTTGATGAGTTTGTTTCGGAGTTTATTTATCATTACGGCCATGTTTTTACTTGTTTTGTTCTACGCTTATACGGGTGTGATTCTTTTCGGGATGGTCAAATACGGTTATGCGATTTCGAAACATGTAAACTTCCGAACTGCAAGAGAGGCTTTGGTGGTCCTGTTCAGATCCGTCACAGGCGAGGATTGGAACGACATCATGCATGCCATAGCAGCTTCCAGTCCTCCGTTCTGTTATTGGAAAGAAGGGATCAATTACTGGGAAACAGATTGTGGCAATTTCCATGGAGCTGTGATTTATTTCTGTTCTTTTTACATCATCATTACCTACGTCGTCCTGAACGTGCTTGTGGCTATTATCATGGAGAATTTCTCGTTGTTTTATTCAAGCGAAGAAGATGCTCTTCTAAGTTATGCTGATATCCGGAATTTCCAACTCGTCTGGAATATGGTAGATATCCATCAGAAAGGCTCGATTCCTGTCTGTAGAGTCAAGTTCCTTCTGAGGTTGTTGACAGGGAGATTAGAGGTCGATCCGGCGAAAGATAAGTTGCTTTTCAAACACATGTGCCACGAGATGGAACGACTTCACAACGGAGACGATGTTTCCTTCCATGACATTTTGAATATGCTTTCTTATCGATCTGTCGACATCAGGAAGTCTCTCCAACTCGAGGAACTACTTCAGAGAGAGGAACTGGAATATATTATAGAAGAGGAAGTAGCCAAGCAGACTATCAGGTCCTGGTTGGAAAAGTGCCTCAAGAGAATCAAACAAGAGGTGAGGAGCAATAATAAATAAAGATGAGTTGTAAATTTCAGAAACAAGTAAACGAAAGAAGTTTGATCTCCCAAATCAGAGGAACCCAACTCGCTAGTGCTACTCTCACAAATTCTATGGTCCACAGAGTTTCCTTGGTCGATGTTGGATTAGGATTAAACCAACTTCCGGAGTCTATGATTGTCAGCCAACTTCAAAATAGAAGGGAATCTATCCCGGAAGAAAGACAAACTCCGGAGCCAATAGTAGAAGAAAAACCACCTCCGAAGAAGGGGAAAGGACGAAGGAGCAGTATCCCTGATCTCGTCGGAGTCAGTCTACAAGAGGCGAAGAAATTCATGTGGGGATCCAAAACCAAAGCACAGCCGAACCCGAGTAGTACTCCTGATCGTCCTTATATCTCGGTCAAAGACGGCGAAAAGGCTTTGTACCCAAAAAGATCAGAAAAAAGAGCCACTATCAAGCAGTTTACGGTAATTACTATAATTTTAGTCATCTCATGACATAGTACTGGCATCTTCTGGAATCTAGTGAAGTTTCTTTAAAATGATCAAGCATCAAAGATTCGGGAAGATTCTGGAAATTCGTACTGAGATAACTCCATAATACCAGTAATTTCGAATTTCGGTAATATTGTTATTTTCAGATGGCAACGTGTGATCTCCCGGATCTCGATGAATTTGCAGAGGAGGAAGAACAAATGCAAGATCGAAGATTTTCCAACAACTCTTCAATACTGCCCAAAGAAGTCGGATCTAATCCCGGAGATGCTTTATACAGGTGGATTTATAATGAAGCGAATGCCAACGAAATCCAATCTTGGTGGAATGATGTGAAATTTAATCACTGATACGATGTCGGAAGAGCTTAATTAATAAAAATCACTTTTAATTTTATCAGTTATTTCATCTGGGACAAATTTAATCTGATTTTTGTTTTCTGTCGGAACTCTGAAAAAACGTTTCAAGGCCAGCTTCAATGTCGATTTTCGCCTTGATCAAAAGATTACAATCAAGAATTCTGACGGCACTTTGCTGGTTTCTCGATTCTCGAATTTGTTTAATTTTGTTTTTTCAGACAAATAATCTGACAAGCGAACGAAATGCCTTCGATGGGAGTAAGTTCTTCATTCAATCTTTACCATAACAAGAAACTAATGTTCTTTGATTATCGTCCATTTCCTTGAGAAACAGCTTTTTGTTCAAACAGACAGCCTCAAACGTAGGCTTAATTTTAGGCTTAGGTTTAGCACTTGCGAGAACATGGGAAGTGCGCGAAAGAAGCAAAAACGATCAAAAAGGAAGAAATGGTCTTCATTCATAACTATAATAAGGAAAAAGGTGCGGGAAATAAGAAGAATAGAGTGCCAGATTAAAGTGCATTTACCTTGATGCAAAAAAGGCAGAATAGGTCTGGTAAATCAGTCCAGAGGACCGTTCATTCTCTACCATTTCATTTCCCCTGAAAAAGAGGGAACGCAGGTTTTTGTCACCTTTCTTTCCTTTCTCTTTTTTGTTTTCTTTGTCATGGAACTGATGATTTAGTGGAAAAGACAAAGAGTGAGCTATTTTTAGAGGTTTTCTTTTCCTCTCTCTTGTCTCTTTTTCTCTGTTTTTTACTATTTTTTCCTTTTTTTTCTCATTATTTCTACGTCTCCTTCCTTTCTCTTATCTTTCTCTCCTCTTTCTTACTCTTCGTTCTTTAATTAATTTTATTTTTAATAACAGAAGTTTTTATTTCTTGATTTATTTTCATCGTAACTATCATTTCAGAGAGAATGTATCTCTGTCCATATCGGACAAGCCGGGGCCCAGATCGGAAATGCTTGCTGGGAGCTTTACTGTAGAGAACACGGGATCGACAATGAAGGAATGCCCATCCCCGATGCTGAAGTTTCCCCTCAACAGTCGTTGACGACTTTCTTCACTGAAACCGACTCTGGAAAATTCACTCCTAGAGCGATCTACGTCGATCTCGAGCCGACCGTCTTAGATGAAATCAGAACTGGGTCCTTCCGGAACCTCTTCCATCCCGAGCAACTCATCAGTGGAAAGGAGGACGCCGCCAACAACTACGCTCGAGGACATTACACCATCGGAAAAGAGCACATTGATCGTGTTCTGGAGAGAATCCGAAAACAATCCGAGAACTGTACCGGTCTCCAGGGATTTCTCGTTTTCCACTCTTTCGGAGGAGGAACTGGATCAGGGTTCAGTTCTTTGTTGATGGAGAGACTCTCCGTTGAATATGGAAAAAAATCAAAACTCGAGTTCTCGATCTACCCCGCTCCTCAAGTCTCCACCGCTGTCGTCGAGCCTTACAACAGCATCCTGACAACCCATACGACTTTGGAGCACTCTGATTGTTCCTTCATGGTCGACAACGAAGCTATTTACGATATTTGTCGTCGTAACCTCGACATTGAAGTGGGTACAACTCAGTACATTTTCTAAGGGTGAATTTCAGCGTCCATCTTACGTGAATCTAAATCGTCTTATCGCCCAAATCGTCTCTTCCATCACAGCTTCCCTTCGTTTCGACGGTGCTCTCAACGTCGATCTGACTGAATTCCAGACTAACCTTGTTCCTTACCCAAGAATCCACTTCCCTCTGGCCACCTACGCCCCTGTCATCTCCGCAGACAAAGCTTATCACGAACCCTTGAGTGTCAACGACATCACCCAAATGTGTTTCGAGCCTGCAAACCAAATGGTGAAATGCGATCCTCGAAGCGGCAAATACATGGTATAGTATCCTTCTTTAACACAATCGTCGCTCATTAACATCATTCAGGCTGTTTGTTTACTGTATCGAGGAGACGTCGTTCCCAAAGACGTTAACGCTGCTATTGCCTCTGTCAAAACCAAGCGCTCCATTCAGTTTGTTGATTGGTGTCCAACTGGATTCAAAGTCGGGATCAACTATCAACCCCCTACTGCTGTCCAAGGTAGTGATCTAGCCAAGCTCCATCGAGCTGTCTGCATGTTGTCCAATACGACTGCCATCGCAGACGCCTGGGTTCGTCTCGACCACAAGTGAGTTTTAGATTTCATTTTATTTCATTACTATCAAATAATCCTATCAATACACGCAATATCACACAATTTCAACATAATCACAGTAAGTTATCAACACACATATTAAATACGTCTTGAACGACGTGCTCGTGGCAGGTTATCATCTTCTCGTTCAAGTTTATAGAGAACATTATTAAGAGCTTTCCGTTCCATCTTTCCATTTCGTACATAACCATCAGCTCCGTGACATTTATCATAAGTAATTGTGTCGATCATTTGACGGGCCTCAGAGATGATCACCTTTCTAGACTTCACATGACCCGATGAGAATGTAATTTCCTCCATCTCCGACGTTTCATGTAATGCTTCAACCAAAGTATTCAGACGATGAATAATCATACCAATAGTTTGAATAATCAAAATACCCAACAAGAAGAAAATAATACCCATGCCAAGAGGATCTACCTCCAGAGCTTCCGTAGTTTTCTCGAATTTTCCAGTCGTTTCGTTCATCTTCGTCCATTGGAATCCCTCTAAAAAGACATATCCCTTAGAAATATTCCCAAACTTCAAAACACACCGTATGGAGAGATCTTGAAAGATAACACTTCCTTGTGTCGTTGAAGCAAGAAGACAGCTAGCACCAAAAGTCCATTAAGAATAATGATGGAGAATGCAATACGATTCCGAAGACCAGCTAGACCTACAGCAACTTCACGTTGTTCTCTTGAGGTTGATTCAATCGGCTGAAACAATCATTAATACGGTTACTAATGAACTAAAAACATACACGGAGATACTTATCGATCAATTGGTCCCAGAAACGTTCCTCAGATTGTTTCAATTGACCACGATCGCAGCATTGAAGATATTCACAATCCATCCACAACCCACGTCTCGCTTGCATCAAAACATTCACATTATCAAGAGGATCAGCTTTCGAACCAATGTCAATCGTACGAGTAGGTACAGCTGCAATTGATTTCTTGTCTTGACGTTCCTCGACGACCTTCAACATAGTAGCAGTATTACTTGCTTGACTTCTTCCTTGTTCTTTCTGAAGCGCCTTCAGCATGTATTCGGCTCTCTCAATCTTACGTTCTAGAACACGAACACTCGGATCAGGCATCGGAGTAGATGGTCGCAAACACGGGAAAATACGACAAATCAGACTATTCTCATCTCCAATTCCAAGTCTTCTCAACCACTGTTCGACACCAGAAGTCTTCTCCACAGGTTTTCCAATAGCTTTAGCAACAGCTTCACGAGTTCCCCAATTGATAACATTCAAATTAATCAAGGAATACAACGATAAGAACACATAAGTAGAGGGAATCATCAAGAAGAAGATAGCTCCGAAAATAATGTTGGTAAATTCCTTCGGATGCATAAATGAAGCAAACAAGAAGATCAGTACCATCGTCAATACAAACATCGAAGTTGGTGAGAAAATGGCTAAAAACGAAATATCAAAGACATTAACTCACTAAACCTACTTTCGAGAACAATCTGTTGGGCTGTTGCAATCAAGACAGCAAGCATAATGAAGGCGTAAACAATAGATGCAATCTTAGCGAAGAAAAGTTGAATACTAGAGTCCAAGCAGAAACAACAGAAAATGAAAATACAAACGGGGATTCCATTATAAAGCAAAACTTTCGTCGAGTCCATAGCAAATGCCGATACTTGAGCGTACACTAACATAGTAAAAATAATAGCAGGACCTAGAAGAGAAAACCCAATAACAATCATCTGATAGAGAATGTAAAGTCTAGAAATACTGTTGTTATTCTGACTAGCTAGTTTGTAATCAGCAAGAAGATCCAATGTATTCGCAACCGAGGAAGGCGTCCATCGACGTCTTTGGTTAAAGAACTCCTCGAAACCTTCCGGAGCATAAGTCTCAGCGTCCGCACCAGCTGCGTATTCGATTCTATATCCCTGTTTCAGCATCAATGTAGAAAGCCAACGATCTTCACCCTGATCATATTGGACAAAGTGACGAGGTTCTTCGGCAGTTTTGGTATACTTATGCATGATGTTGTCATCCATCAAGGCACTTGCTCTGAATAGAGAAAAACATCCTGGAGCACATAATACACATCCAAAGACATGTTCAGCAGCCTTTTGGAACCAATGGGCAATTGCATACTCAAACTTCTGGTACCACACCATAATACCTAAGATCCAAAATCATAATCAGAAATGAACCTCGGACTTACCGTTTCCAATAGGGTGAATACGACCACAAGCACATCCAATATCGGACTTTGTATTCATCAAGTGAAGTAGTTTAATAACGGCATCCGGTTCAAACTTGGAATCTCCATCAATAGCAAGAACATACGTATTATCCGCTTGCAACTGTTTATCCTCAACACTGAGATGAGAATCCATAATACGATGACCAAGGAGATAGTACATGTACATGACCTGAGACCAACGTTTTTTATGACGAATTAGTTGCTTGTCCTTCAGATGGACAAACAGAAGAGTTCCAGCAGGAAGACGAACAACGAGACGACCACCATAAGAAGTGTCTGCCAGAATTCTGGTTCTATTCTCAGAAGAAGCATCGTTAGCGATCATTTCATTCAGAAGATCAAAAAGAAGTTGGAAATATTCATTTGGAATCCGTCCACATTCAGCATCATTGACCCATGCATCATCAAAGAAAATGTGGACCTCAAGCTTGAACTTTATCAGATCATTCGAGTCTTTCTCAGCAAGACGTATAGCATGTTCCTCGTCCAGTCTGAAATAGCATTCCATAGAAAAAATATTATTAGACAACTTACTTTAGAATAGATTTTATCATCTGAGTCATTTCATTTTTCGTTTCGTGCCACATTGTTGCGCAAACATAGAGAGTAACTGTCTTATCAATCTCACTATTGATAATTCGTAAGTCCCCAGTACAAATCACATTGTCATCACTTCCGTCCATCAATTCCTTCTTTCCAATAGCGTACCTAAAAACGACTACCGAACTCTCCATCTCGAATCCATTCAGTAACAAGGACATCGAATCAATGACTTCATTTACCATCTTGAACGTTTTTCCGCCGACGAACCTATAGCTCCAGAAAATATATAGGAGACACCAAGGAACCGTAATGTAGACATCAGAAAAAGGAATAGAGGGATGTCGCCAGCGAGAACAGTGCCAATTCAGCCCAAATGGCTTAAGCAGTTCGTTGATCTCACACAGCGGAATCGATTGAGAGGTGGTGTAAGAAAGGAAAGCAAAGATAGGAGGAACGAAGAAAGCCGGGTGGAAAATGTTCAGGAGATGCATTTTCATCGCAGCTAAGAATCGAACACAACGTCTAATGTAGAAGTTAATACAAACAATAGCCAACGCCAAGTAAAGGACGTTCATTGATTCATTTCCGAGTTCGGGGATGTTCAAAGCTTTGCCAAATTGTGATGCTTGAAGTCCTCTTGATTCTATAACATATCCAGCAATTCCAAATACTGCAATCAACCGCAAAAATGCCACAATAATCCGACATTCGTAACTCAACATCCGGAGACCGTATTTGAGCTGAAAATAGGGAAGTGCAGGTATAACTAATTCAAGTACCTACCTGGAACAACTTGTGGAATCTACCACCAGAGTGACTTTCATCAATCCAGAATTCCCAATTTCCAACAGCATAAAGAGCCACAGCAGCAGGCAGGGCATACATGTGAGGGAACTCCGTCTTCAGTACCAGCCACAGATAAGTTCCGGAAAACAGCAAAAGTGTGAAGAATGCCTTCGGGATCGTCTTGACCAGCACCACAATCTTATTCATAGAACTCGTGGATGACGAATAGAGCTCACTGAACTTGGTTATAACGTTAACAAACAAGGGCATAAAGAGGGCGGCACATGTGAGAAGAACACATCTTGCCAGGTCGAGTTCGGGGAAAACCACGAATACCAGTAAAGATAGACCAGCAGCTCTACATAGTTCAAGTACACAGACCTAGGACAGAAAGGTTGACATATAGAAACAACTAAGAAAACATACATTGAAGAGAATCGAATGGTCCTTGATTGGGAGTCTCACCATCCGATGAATACTTTGTAATATCGAAAACAGATCCGGTAAAGTCTGGATAATGAACAAAGCAATGTAGAGGATACACTCGTTCTCGTTGTTATCCCGAGCAGGAAGCCCATTTTTATCGCACTTCTTGTGGAACAAGTCAATGTGGTGTGGGTCATCGTTGGAGATTTTCCTGCTCTTCAAGTTCGTGGCCAAAATGAGAATAGTCGCTTTGGAAGCAAAAGCTCCGATGACGACGGAGGTGTGGGCAATGAGGTAGAGTACAAACTACACAAAACAATTAGAAAACAACTAGGGAAACGAAGAACAAACCTTAATGCATTGTAAGGCATACAAAGTCCAGTTAGATTTCCTCGCGGCTTCCCGGATAGCTCTCGGCTTCGACCGGAACGCATCCCATTGCTGCTTTTGTTGCAGCATGGCGGGAAACGTCAATGAAGGTTATAAGGTTGATCTATGAGTGAAGAAAAACAGTGAGGAGCTGAATGCGTTTTTGATAGTGCGAGTCGATCGACGTCTGAGAAAGCCCCAACTGCCCAATTTGCCATTTTTGCTAGTGAAAATCGCTCCATCCCACCAGTTTTCCCATGAGTAATTTGACAATCACGTCTCTCGGTTTTCCCGGGATCTTCATATAAAGAATTATTTTCTAAGTTGAAATTTCAGGTTCGACATCATGTACGCCAAGAGAGCCTTTGTCCACTGGTTCGTCGGGGAAGGGATGGAGGAAGCCGAGTTTACAGAAGCTCGCGAAGACTTGGCGGCCTTGGAGAACGATTACGTCGAGGTGTCCACCGACTCCGACGTCAAAGGCGACGAGGACGAATACTAATCAATTGCAGAAAACACCGGATGAATTGTTTCGTAATAATAATGAGTTACTTTTTTATTTTGTCTTTATGTACAATATGAATAAAACCAAATTTAACATCTGGTCGTAACGAAACAGAAGTAGCAGGAAGGATATGAATCTTATTGTAAAGTAATCTGTCTTCTTAGTTCATTGTTGATTTCAATGACGAAATGTTCATTGTTGATTCGTCGAATAAATTCTGTTGCGCGACTTTAACCGACCCGTAACCTTCGTTACCGCAAGAACACGAAATCTATTGACAGAAATCCGTGGTTTCCACAAGGAAATCCGGGATTTCCACAAGAAGACAAAGTCTAATAAACCAGCTCATCGACATTTCTGATACTCAGCTAGTGGTCGAATAGTGTTTTCTTGATAAGCTCTCAAAATAGATTCGCAGACAAAAGTGTATTGATCCTGAAAAGAAAACTTAGCAATGTCCACACACTTTTTTGCATACCGATGTTTGAATAAGCATTGCTCTCTGATCGCGCATTGTCCGGACGATGTCGAGGGGATAAACGGGTTCGTTAGCTTCTATCAAACAAGAAGCTGTTTCCATCAAAATCAGAACGCCTGTCCTGCCGATTCCCTGCAAAAAATTTCGGGTAATCCGATTTACTATGAATAACAAATGAACATACGGCTGAGCAGTGGACGATAATCGGATCAAGGGATCCGTTTCGCGCTCGTCGAACTTCAGCTACGAAGTCGATGAAGTGTTTCGGATTATCGGGTACCCCATGGTCCGGCCAAGAAGTATACTGCATTTGGGTAACACGACGCTCTTCTCTGGTCTGCAAAAAATCCAATTAGAAAAAAAATAATGCAAAAGTAGGAAATAAAAAGTAGATAGTATGAAAGAGTAAAAAATTACATTTTTGTTCCTGATTGAAAGTTCTCTGTAATGACAGTGAGATTCCAGCTTTTCGCTGACATTTGTAATCTGTAAATTTCCGAATTCGAAAGGCTCCTTTCTCGATGGCCAATATTGATGGCACTTGATCCGACCCTTCTCTACCAAAGTCGTCAACATCACGATCGTGGTACAGCCCTGTTCCCAGACCATGTACCAAAAGTCTCCAGTGGTGTGGGCCAAAGGTCCCTGTGTCGCGATATACCGGTTTACAATTCCGCTTGATGGAATTTCCATGTTGACGTGATTAGCGTTAATGTAATCACCAGAAGGAGCTCGTTCTATACGGACCCGTGTTGTATCATAAGGGATGACATCCCTGTAGCGATTTTTGTTGATGTTCGCACTTGTTCTAGCATCGTTCATCGTCATTCCCGGTTTCTTTCTGTATAATTGCTCGAATTGTCTTACAATCTTCCCCGTATCGAGAGATTCCTTGAGTAGAAGCAAAGACTGAGCCAACTTATCCGACCAAGGAACTGTTTCCGCAACATGCATGACTTCCGGAACTGCCTGAGGCTGATCAGAATCCTCGAACTCCCCACACCGATAGACGTTCGGTTTGATAGTGAGGATAATCTCTCCGTAACTAGAGGAATTCCGGATGTTCCTGATGCAACTGACAACTCTATCGTAAGACCAAGAGCTGATATCCTGTCCATTGATCTTGAGAACCATGTCTCCGACATTCAGACGAGGATGACATTTATCTGCAGGACTACCCGTAACGACACGACTCACGATCACCGGGTATCCACGATCGTATCCTCCAGAGACGTTGAATCCGAAGCGTCCCTGGTGGTCCGGGGTCATTCTGACGACGACAGCGCTGTCTTCGCTGGTAATACTGGTTGGAGAGTTTGACTGAAATTTCGTAAAGTTATTCAACAGTAAATAACGTTCACCGAAACAAAATTAGTTCTAACAACATAAAGTAAATTCCAATAAAATGAAATAAACCTCAAATAAAATTCAATTAGAACTTACGTGTTGACGAACAGGGGATTGTCTTTCATGAGGAGATCCGTTTTCGAAACCATTTGAAGTTCCATTATAAGAATTAAAACTGGTGACTGAAGACCGTGGAGATCCATTGGTAGAACCATTGACAGTCTTTCCGTTCGAGTGGATCAATCTGGAGTTATTTTTGTACGGGGAAGATCCGTTAATCATTGATCTCCGTGACACAGTTCCATTTACAGGAAAATCAGAAGCATTCGAAATTCCATTTGAAAAGTGATAAACATTTTTTCCATTTGAGGGAAACACAGAATGCTTATCTCCATTCGAGGAAGGATTCTCCGTCGCCCCGTTGTGGACAGATTGGCCATTCAAAACCATCGATTTTCGGCAGCCGTTCGGAGTCAAAACAAGACTGTTACGATGATGATGATGAACGCCGGACGTACATGCCTAAAAATAAATAATTAGTCAAATAAAAACCAAAAACTCGATCAAGATTAAAGGGATTTGCGCATTTCGCAATTCTGCAGCAGCTAGCAAACTGTGCTATGACCTATAGAGCTGATTGGGAATCCAGTGACAAACAAACAACCATCCCCAAATCCCAGCAGTAAAAAACCCTTGAAAAACGAATATTTGCGACTAACGTGAACTTGCCAGGTACAAAATCGAAAAGTCGAATTTTTGAAATCGGATATCTTTTACCTCGAGTGACATACTTTCAAACCCTCAATTTGTCAAGGGTAAAGTCAAATTCTTCAAAAACAAGAGGGAGAACGGCGAAAATAAAAAATAGAGCTCCAAGAACAAGTAAAATTAAATTTAAAGCAGAAAGCAGCAACAGTCGCGTCGATTTCTTGGGATTGGTTTACATCCAATAGGAAATCCAGATTATTATTAATCGTCCACAAAAAGGAATAAATTCCAAAAAATGAACGTCTACCTTTTCTAAAAAATTCAAATCTTTTTCAGGAAAACTATGACTTCGAAATTTCGACGAAAAGATTTAAAGATTAAAACACTTTTTTGAAATACCTTGAAACATTTCCATATATGGAAAAGTAAATAAATTCCATCTAAGAAGGAGAAAAACTAATCTCATCAAGGAAAACGAAAAAACAAGAAAATTCTGTGAAAATTATGAAAGATAATTTTTCTGAATCGCTGACTACGTCTGGAACCCATAGGAACCCGTTAGAATAAAAGAGCGATGAAAACGGCTCTATTGCTTTCAACAAAACCGCTAAACGAAAATCAGAGGAGCAAAAACGAAAGAATCCATGTCCGCAAAATTTTTCTTTAGTAATTGGTTCGGATGAATCTTCAAAAACTCGAATTTGCGCTCCACGCCCAACAGTTGTTACACTTCCTAAAGAAAAAACACAAAAGCAGGAAAATGGAAATTAAGATAAGCACCGGATTCGACTTCGAAGTTGTCTGCTTGGATCCATTTTCGGCTTGGGTGGATTTCGGTTTCCGAGGCTTTGAAGAATCCGCGATTTTTCTCGAAGCCGTGGATCTCGGAGGTCGGTCGGTTACACGGCGCTCCAGAAGAGCAACACTTCCAGAGTCCACGGGCATGGCCAGTGGACCTGACTGAGAATTCTGAAGCCGAAAGCTGAGTTTTCCGATAACACGCAGGTACCACGCATTTCGATTTAAAAATAAGTCCATCAAAAGCAGGTGCTTTCAATGATTGACGTTTTACAAGGCATAGATATAAATAATATATAAAAAATGAGTTATAATAACTACAAAA
Organism: Halicephalobus sp. NKZ332; assembly: GCA_009761265.1. Classification (NCBI taxonomy): domain Eukaryota; kingdom Metazoa; phylum Nematoda; class Chromadorea; order Rhabditida; family Panagrolaimidae; genus Halicephalobus; species Halicephalobus sp. NKZ332. Next base: position 82,945 of record VOSG01000097.1, read on the forward strand.
GAATAAACCGAGAAATCCGAAAAGTTTGGAGTGTTTGTGGTGTCGAGTCCAAGTATACAAGTCAAGGAACAAGTCTAGGTCCAACATACAAATCCCGAGCAAGCAATCCACTTCAGCGGTTCACTTGATGCACGGAATCTCTTGCAGGAAATCCTCCCATTCCATCGTCGAGCCGCTACCTGGTTGCAAAAAGCTAATGATGTCTTCCGTCTTCGAAATCGCCCTGACGGCATTCCTCCGATTATTTTCCCTCGCAAAAAGCGGATATTTCGAGAATGCGCAAAGACCCAAAAATATTTTTACCGGATATTCTTGAACTTAACACTTGAAGGAAGGAGTAAAGTAAGCAGAAAAACAAGAAAACTTGTTCTAATTCAAGGAAATCACATTATTATAAAAGCCAAAGATGAATATTCTTACGAAATTTTTTCAAAACAAAACTCCAAAAGATTTGATTCCGAAATTTCCGGACCTTGATATTGACTCCAAATAATATCATCGTAAAAATGAGAAATATAGAAAATAAAGACGTAAAAAATTATTGCGGAACTATTTCAAAACGAAATTTTGGCGTTTTTCAAACTTCCGGAATTCCACATGTCAGATATTGATTTCAAATTAATACTACTATTGAAATTAAGGATAATTGCTTTCGTGAAGTTGTTTCGAAACGACATTTGAGAATCATTTAGGAGATTTTAAAACTTCAGGCAATTTCAAAAATTCCCAGAATTCCAGGGAATTTAAGAAGCTCCCAAAAAATTCAAAGAAACTCGGAGAAATTCAAGAAGCTTCCACGAAATTCTAGAGAAAAATATGAAAAAAGAAAATGGAATTGAACAAAGTCGATCCAAATCGATCTCGAGTGAGGTGTTCTTTTTCCTATTATTTTTTCTAGCAATTTTCCATTTCTCAAAAGCTCGCGTAAAACCAACTGACGTGAGCTAAGAAGAAAAGAGTCCTTAGGAAGGCCGAAAATGGTTCCCGTAAGTGGAGGTCGCAATGTCACGACAAACATAGTTGAGCCAAATTGAGTTCAACAATGACTGTGGCAGAGCAAGACCGACAGGGTTTTTCTTCGACTTCTTGGCTTTGTAAGAGATTAGAAAACTTCTGTCGCGCGATTTCGAGGAGTCAACGTTGAGTTTTGGGATTAAGCAGATTGGATTAGGCTGTGGGGGATGATCGAGAGCTTGCTAATTGAAATTCGAAAACCCACCTGAGAGCCAGGGTCGTTGATGATCATCGTCGTCGTGTGGTTCGGGCCTTGCCAGATTCTCGGACAATCCTCGGTCCCGTTACTGATGGTGGAGGAGCTCCCGATCAAAGTCGTCGTTGCTGAATCGTACGGGGACGAACTCTGGAACCTCTGTTTCTCCTTCGATTGCACGTAACTATGGCAATGATTTTGGGAAGAGGCGTTATTCGTCGGTAAGATCAAAGAGGATCTTGTTGTGGTGTTGGAGAAAGCGGAGGACACCGCCGGGGAAGGGATGTCGTCGATGCCGAGGATAGAACTGTTTCTAGAGCTCGGTCGGACTCTGAGGGACAGGGCCGATCCGTTGACGGAGTTCTGATTCCTCAAGACGACGGATTGACTTCCGGTATTGGTGGGAGTTGAGCCGACGGCTATGAAACTTCGTCTGTGGGGATTCAGCGAGGGAGCAACACTTTCACTAAAAAAAGTTTAATGATTAGTGAAAACAAAAGTCTGAAAAAGAAGAAGCAAGACAAATAAGCAAAACGGAAGAAATATTGAAACAGAACGAGCACTAGACCGGTTGCGATCGCTAGGTGACTTGAATCAATTGGTGTCGTTCAGCCCTCTTCTCCCGAATTAACTGGCCAACCGGTCAGTCAGCTCATTGGGTTTTGATTTGGCGGAAACCTCGATGATCTGTCCATCGGTCGAGACCGAAAACAAGTATCCGAAACGAATAAAACAGTAATCGACTGAGGAAGTCGTGTTTACCCAAAAGACGAGAAACCAATACGACTAGCCACTTAACACTCCCGAGAAGCATGGAATGATCGCCACAGGGTTTCAGACAGTGTAATAATGCTTTGAGCACTCGCATCCACGCGTACTGTCTTCCACTTGTTCAATCCACAAGAAATCCACTCGAAAAACGCTCATGAGCGCTTCCTTTTGTCGGCGTATGCAAAAGAATTTTATCCTCATGTTGTTATACGGAATTTGGTGCCGATGGCCTCATTTTTACTTGAGAAATACAAATTCGAGTATGATCGTAGAGGGAAAGTACCGAAAACGAAAATTGAAACAACAAAATTACACTGTTACGCAATTCGAAGTTATTACTTCTATGAAATTTCCCCGGTACAAAATTTTCAGAGTACCAAAAAATGAGAAAATTCGAATTTTAAATTGAATTCAGAATCATGAGAATTCAAAAAAAAGATGAGATCAAATTCTGGCAAAACGTGAACTTTGCCAAATTCGAATTCTCAGGACAGAGCGAGTGGACTTCAACTGATAGTTTCAGCGCGAAATTCAAATCTATCATTTCCACTACTTTTACAAAATTATCGAAGAAATATTACGAAACTCTCAACAGCAACTTTTCAGAGCTCTCGTTTCAGGACATTTGTCCGAAAATTTTCCATTAGACCCTGGGATATTCCAGAAACTTCCACAAAATCCTCGAAACTCAGGATTTTCTACCGGACTTTGAAAGAGTCTAATTTTACCAGCGGTAAAAACGCATAACCGATTGAGCTTCGTTGAACATGAAAGAACCCATGACGATAAAACACTTCGCATCGAGTTACAAAAAGGATGTCTTGTTGGGAAAAAAACTGCGAAAATAAAAAAGTGATTTTTCAAAGGACATGACAGGGACTAAGCTGGCTGACATTCGAGAAGAAGTTCAAAAGTAGAAAATAACAATTCGCAGACAATATAGTCGAACAGGACAGCATGAAACAATGAGGATTAAAGCAAAAATTAGCTGGTTTTGAAGGAAAGAATTTCGGGAATTGAAAAAATGACGGATCAAGATGAAGGCAGTAGCAATCGGTCAGAACTGATACCTAAGGTAAACAAACTTTCTGGAAACAACATTTTCAGTTCAACAAATGAACTAACTCAACCACTTTAGATTGGAATTCGAGACAAACGATTCACTCACCAACGACGTCTCTGTCTGATGGAAGCGAATCGGGGCTTCCCGTCATGAATAATAGAATGACTAAGTATCCCATTAATATTCCTCATATCCATGTCCTCTCTAGGTCCATACATCCCCTCCACCCAGGTTCCAACAGCGAATTTCAACATTATCAATAAGATAATTTGAATAAGAAAATATTCTCGAATCGTGTTACTTTCGCCAACGCCAGATGTTTCTGGTGATCGTACAATCCTTTTTTTGCACCTTCGATGATTGTTCAGCTCCTTTTTTGAGGAAAACGGACGTGGAGAAAACTAGAGAAAATAGAGCCGTCGGGAAAAAGGAAAAGTTACTTTCGACAGGTGTTTTAGAATTTTTAATAAGATTTTAGCCGGCACTTGAAGAAAGATGATCCGAATACAGACGTCGAAGGAAGTAAGTGGGGATTGCACAATAATAACAGATGAAATAAGTAACAAGTTTCCGAGCCTGGATGAGATGATCAGCGGGCACTTGAAAGAACACCGACACCTGAGGCAATTGTGCTATCCCCGTTTCCTGGCTTTCATTCTCCAAAAAAGCGCAATTTTTCAACAATTGGCAGACAAACGTGAAATCGAGATGAATGAAGGTGTTCCATCAACGACAAGACATCACTTGTTTGATCGCCGGAAAAATAGCAACAACTGATATTTTTCCTTTGAAACAACAAAAACGTCAATACTAGCAATGACCAATGAGATTGATTTTTGGATTTAAACTTGATGGAAGAAAAGACCATGACATTTTTGAAATGACAGGATTTTGGCGGAATTAATCATTTTAAGGAAAACTAATGCCCCAATAAGCCCTGAAAATTTAAATAAAAAATTACATTGATTTTTCCTTCGAGCTCGACTTCTTGTCCTTGGAAAATAATTTCCTAAAATGACAACAGAGGATTGGGAATAAGCAGAGTGGTTTAGATTTATCCGACCCTTCGTCCACATTCGTGGCAGGAGCCGCAGGGGATGTTTCCGTCATCCTCAGGAACCAGCTGATAAAAATAAAAAATTATAAAAATTTAAAAAAACACGAAACTTAGTTCCCACGACAGTTTTTTCTGCCAAAAACACGTGCAAATTAATTTAAAAACAAGGAAATATATCTGAATATGGAAATTCTCAGGAGAAATTTTCTAGATTTTGCATTCTTGGAAATTTGACAATCTGACAGTTCATTAGCTGCTCGATTGTCCCCGACCCGAGCAGTGTCAAAAGAACCATGTCGATCCAGACACGCTTCTCTAATGAAAGTGCGAAAACTGTTCCCTTTTTAATTCAGAAAACGCGTGTCCAAAGAAAGCCATCTTTGTAAAAAATCGAAATAGCTTTGCAAAGCTGTGTTGTACGGACTTTATAACTTTCTAAGGCTCTAGGTTTCAGACATTAAAATTAATTTCAAAATTGTAGTACAAAAAAACGAAAAACAAAAACAACTCGAAAACGTCTCGACAAAAGTTTTCAGAGTTTCTTATGAAACTCCAAAATCCCCATCCAGAATTTTTTATAACCTTCAAGGATCCTCAGTTTCATAATTTTCACGAACCTCCAGAATCCTCATTTTTGAAATTTTGTTCTAATTTTCTCTCACCAGGTTCACGAGAGATTCAAGTGAAAGATAGTGGAAAAATCAATTTTGAAACAAAAAAGTAGATCAAAGGAAAAAAGTATACAGGCAATGAAAGCAAAAAATCCATACAAGAGATCAAAGTGAGCCTTTTTGACATTTCACATTTGAATTTTCAATGAAGGATAGTTTTTTGCGGTCATTGTTGTTCGGCGTCAGAAGCGGAAAAGGAACAACGCATTTTCGAGAGTCTGACTCGATTAAATCACAAAAAAAGTTCGATAATCAAGGTTAAAAAATTTCTCGTGTAATGGAGACCTTCCCCAATTTCTTGAAAAACAAGGGATTTTAGTGACTTGGAATATCGCATATACTTTGGCCAAAAAACAAGGATATTTATCTCAGGTAGCAATCACCGAAGACAAAACACAGGAGAATTGTAATTTGAGCTTTGAGCTCAACAGGCACGGCAGAAAATTATGTCTAGAAGGATCTGCCCGAACAAAGGAAATAAACGCAGTCCGACTGTCAGGAATAATTGCATCGAATATATTATTTCATTACGAAAGTGTATATCCGAATTTACACGACCTCTTTCAATTTGTTGACGAGAACAGATTCACACCGCGCAACTTGAAGAAGAGTCCAAAGATGCACTAGCAACAAATGGCCAGAATGCCGGGCGATGTCTGTCCGTGGTCTGTCGACTGACCGGGCAAAAGCGGATCAACTTTTCGGGTGAACGTGAACGCCTAAAGAAAAAGGAATCGGCCTATCCCCTGAAGACTGAGGCCCACCTGCAGATTCTGCCGGTAATCAATGACTCGAGAAAGATAAACAATCGATAGTGAAAAGTCATACTATTGTGAAAATCGGAACAGACATTGTTACGAAGCTACCTCAATATGAATATACAACCTTCAATCTCGAAAGTCAATTCAAAAAGTTTCGTTAGATTATAGAAAGTTCAAGTTCAAATACAAAAGATCAAGCTTTGGCGAAATACAAACATTGCCAGATTTGGGCCATTAAGGAGGAAATAAATTATTATTATCACACTCATAAAAACCAGAAAAAAAGATAAAATTACATCGGCACGAATCTTCCAGAAACCTCCAGAATTCAAAGTTCCAAATTTCAATCCTAAAAATTACTGAATTCTGGGATTTTTCAGAAGTTTCCACGAAATTTTGAAAGATGAAAGAATTTTCCAAATTCGAAATAACAAAGGTACAGCGTACAGTAACAGAAGCAACCCACCATTCGTCATCCCCAAATTCACCCTCATCTGGTCTCGTGAGATCCTGGTTCAACTTGAAGGTAGAGACCGACCTCGGAAGTAAATTCTGCAAAAATCCAGGAAGAGCAGAAACAGCGTTGATTTCACTTATTTGAGCCATTTTCCTTCTAATTATGTTTTCTCGAAGAAGGTTCGCAGCACGACCACGAGGGATCAAACGACGGCATCTACTGAAGCACAAAAAGCGATAGATTTCACAACATAAATAAATCAAATTAAAGCAAGGATTGGGAAAGAAAACATAAAAAAGCAATCAAAATTACATAAACTAACCTTGAAAACTTGGAAGCAAAATCAGCTGCAGATGTTGCAGAAAAAGCACTTGAATTTGATGTATGGGAAACGGTAGAAAGCGAAGAAGACTGCGGACCTTCGGTAGTTCCAGGTTCTTTCGAAAATTTATTACCTGAGGCCATCGAATAATTTCTATTGAAGTTTTTCTCGCTTCTAGCTTTTCTTCTCATTTCTTCCACAGATTGGTACTCAGTACGCCCACTAAATCGAGCTTTGCTATGAAATTTTCTTTGATAAGACTCACCTGTACCGGAAACGACTGCCCAAATGAAAGAGGGATTTTTGAGGGATAGTCGGGGGAGCTATCAATCTGAAGAAAGTGTGGCACTCGATGCAACTTTTCCAGAGAAGTTTACAGTTCTTCGATGAAACAGCATTGAAAACGAGGACTGTATCAACGTGGTCCTGAACTTTGGTGTAAAAAACGAAAAACATCTGCAGACTTACTCTGTTTTCGTCAATGGTTTTCATTTGGATGTAAAAGTGCTTTCTTTTGAAACTCAGCTTGATTATGGCTGCCCAAGGAAAGCTATTGACTTTTATCCCATTTTGGAAAATGGAAATCCCACTACAATTAACACCAATACAAATATCCGCATCATTCCCATCTTTGGCTTCATAGAGGTCAAAGCCGTATAGATACAGGTGTTTAGCGATATCCAGGAATTTGTATTCTGCTTCTGCAGGAACCAAGCCGGAATGGAGTCGATGAAATTGGGCGATCTTCTGGGTGATTTCCTTCGTCTGGTGAGGGATTACCTTCAAGGAATCCAGATAATTTTCGTTTTGATCATTTGGAAAGTCCCCTATTTCCGATTGAGCAGCGTAACTTCCAAGTAAAATTACTTCTTCATCGGTGCATTGTAATCGCCCTTCAAAAATGTCTTTTCGCAGTTGCAAGTACATTTGATATCTAAAATGTTGTTGTATATGACACGTCAACTATATACCCCAACCTCGTGTATTCCTCGATCAACTTGCTTGGATCGCTGACATAGAATTTGACACGGAAAAACAAATGATATGGCGGACACATCATCTGTCTTTTGATTGACTTCTTCGCATCTAGCCATCTCTGAAATAATAATTTAATCCTGGACTTCCTGGATTTTTTATCAAAGCCGACTATCAGTTTAAGACCAAAATCCAAATCTTTCATATTAACGAATAACTGTTAGAGTCTGATAAAATATAATTGGTAGTAAACAAGACAAATCAATTTCTCAATAAAATCCAAAATAATATTAATTTCTTTTTTTAAATATCCACCAAAAAATCTCAGAAAAAAGAATAATTTTAAAAAATTGTCGGAGCGAAAATTTAAATTTCGGTCTCAACTTTTCACGACCAATTTTGATAAACCAGAAAATTGGTCTTCAATCACTCACCATCCGACTTCCTGAAGATTCGACGTCCAGAATACAGACAAATTGAAGTCCGAAAAAATCTCTTTCGACAAGTTCCACATGAGCATAAACTTTTTCCAGTAAATCTTCCCCGGTTGCATTTTTCTGAAATTAATTTTTATTATTTAAATTGATTTTTTAAATCCAGATGTGGATAAAATAAAGTCGTCAATTTTCTAGCCAAAAAAGCGGTCCTTGAAAAATCCCAAGAGAACAAAATCAAAAACATGGCCTTGACGACTTGGTCAGTGAGGCTCCAATATGCAAATTCAATAAAGCAACAAGAGCTCTGGCTCAGCTGCTGCAAAAACTCGAGTTTTTTAAGAACTCACATTGAAATAAAAATCATGTTCAGTATCGTCTAGGAAGAATACAGTACACTTCAGAGTAGAAGTAGGGGGTTTGCTGCTGGTCGAGGTCGTCACGGCAGAACTCCTGTTGCCAGAAAGCTCGGGTTGGACATCTTCGGTGTCCCGCACGTTATATGTGCCGGTTCCGAAGCGTATCATCACATCTGTCTGAAATTCGGTCTATATTAATAAAAACTTAAAAAACTAGTCTCGTGAGAAAAATCAATGTATCATTAAAGAGTTCCGAAAGAAAAGTCTAGCACATTATTAGTCTCGAAAAGAAGGAAATGATCACTAGACGGTCCCGAAAAGAAAAAAATAAACACATAATTAAACAGTTTCGCAAAGAAAAAAAGTAGTATAAATCGATTTTAGAAAGAAAAAAAGTTGAAGTATAGTACTAAATGATCTCAGAAAGAAAAATATGCCGACGTTTGTTGCATCTCTCGGCCACACCCACGGATCTGTCCATTTTAAGTCTTTAAAGTATTGAAAAATGTTAGAATGTTTTCCCATTTATCTTGAACACTACTTTGGACAAAAGAAGACCCAGAGACCGATTTGTTACACTGCCAAAAGCCCAAAGGGCAAAAACGACAAACGCGCTGTCAAAGGGCACACGGCAAAACGAGAAATCGCCGCTGGCGAGTGAAGTCCGATGATGCTTTGGACAAAAATTTTGAGGCCGCCTTTCCTCCTCGAAAATTTATACCCATCAAGAAAAGTTATGCCACTTTGGCTAACGAGCGAAAATCGAAGATGGGTGGCAAACGCGTGCAGTAATCCGTCTTTGCTCATTGTTGACGGCATCGACCGACAGAAACTGAAAACGGAAACAAACAAAACCTCAATCACATCACTATAAGAGTCAGAAACAAAGGTTACTACGAAATTGACTCGACAAGGACCCCAAAAGATCACAAAACCTCTGAAATCCTGGACTTCAGATCTTGGATTTAAAAATTTCCATTAAATTCAGAATCATGAGAATTCAAAAAAAAGACGAGATCAAATTCTGGCAAAACGTGAACTTTGCCAAATTCGAATTCTCAGGACAGAGCGAGTGGACTTCACCTGATATTTTCGGCGCGAAATTCAAATTTATCATTTCTACCGTTCGCAGGAACCACCTCAAAACGAATTGTTTTCATCTGTTAGAAGTTCCGAAAACTCTCGATTTCAAATAGTGATTCCAAATCTTTCATTGGATTCTGAAGGATTATGGTGTTACGAAGAGGGACTTATTCAAAATGGGATTTAGAGATCGAAGAGAACGGGTTTTCACTCGTAATTCGTGTTTGTGGATTGAACAGCATTATTCAATTTCAGAAGCTACATAACTGTCTTTCAATCGTAATTAGAGTCGTCAACAGAGCGCGAAATGCTCCCAACGAATATTATTATGTATATTTAACGGGTCTCAGCGGCATTGGAGTACTCGAGAAAGCACTGTTGCATTTTTTATGCATGTGAAAAAGCTAAATCGCACCGATTTTTGATGAAAAAGCATAAAGGCCTTTGGGTAAACGAAAAATTCAAAAATTCGAAGAATGAACATGACCGACGACTGTTTGCGAAACTGATTGTACCCTGAGTGACCGGATATCGACGATATCGGGGAATATACTTCTAAAACTGCTTCCATTTTGAGAAATATGGAACAAAAATGAAAGATTAATAATGGAGAAAAGCCAAATGTACCAGAAACAAGGAAGGATCATGAACAAAACACTTTTGACCATCTGTTCCAGAGCGCGAGTCCAGCTAGAGCTGGTTTCTCAGTCGAAAATTGAATCATCCTTCAGAAAAATGCAGTCTAGGAAGAGAAAATGACTTTACAAAGTGGATGTTAATGCCCAAAATTACATTTCGCAACAATGAACAAATGAACTTTCAATAAAAAATAAAACTTTTAATTCAAATATTTTCTCAGCGTTATTTGCAAAATCGCGAAGGAAAATACGTAGACGAAAATCGTGATATTAAAAAAATTGAAAATAAACATTATTACAAGACCATCTCAATGTGAATGTATATGATCTTCGGAAAGATGGAAGTTTTTGATTTCGGAAGTTGATTTTGAATATTTTGTTTAATTCCGGAAAATGCAAATTCAAAAAATAAAAAGATTAAACTTTGGCGAAATGTGACATCACCCAATCTGAGTCATCAGAAGAGTAAATGAACGATTATTAACATACTGTTACAAACATCAGACAAGGAAGTCATAAAATGATTTCGATAGGATTTTCAGACTTGAAGTTCCCGATTCCAGATGTTCGTTCTAGAAATTTCCATTAGATCCTGCAAGATTTCAAATTCTCATGGAATTTCAATTAAATTAAAAAAGAAAAATTTAATTCAAATACTTTTTCGATGACTTTCGAAAAGTCATAGGCGACAATGCGCAAACAGTAGGATAGTAGGAACCTTGTTGAGAGACATGTTCCTCTCTCGACCAGGACAGTCGGTATCGGGACAAAAAGCGCCGTCCCACGACCTGAGAGCCGGCCCGTCGATGCTTGGCGTTCGCCCAGACCGATACCTCCATCAGTCCTCTGCCATTCCTGCTCTTTCTGCTGCCGGCTTATTTGGCCGCAGACAGACGATCAAACAGGCGTTTAGCACCCTTTTGGGATGAGAACTGACCGTCGCTGGTCAGTTTTCTATAAAGAAAAAATTGAATCTGACAACTGTCTTCTGGAGAAGAAAATTAGACATTTCCGAATATCTATTAGAAAATGTAAATATCGCTTTTCTCATTTTGAAATTATTTTCATCAAAAAATGCATTTCTGATATATGTACATAATTTTTTATAATTTAATGTATCTTCATAATTCCTATAGCTACCGTCTACCATAAATCAATTTCCTTTTATAGTAAGCTAAAGGATTACAAATAAACTAGAGAAAATCCAAACTCGATATCCTTGCTATCTCAAATTTTGCGAATGTATCTCCCGAATTTCTTAAGTTTTGATTCTATTTTTCTTTCCATCGTAGTCTGAGGGAATGGAACAAGTAGACGAAAAACAACAACAAGACTCGTTTTTATCATAAAAGTAGATCTCATGATCAGTGAAAATTCCTTCATCTGGTTCAATATTTTTTACAAAAAGAATAATTACGGAGAAGACTAAAAGTCCTTTATAAATATCTCTTTATAAACTAATCATCGTCACATCTGGAAAATATAAATGACCGAGTCTGGAGGTATTTTCGAGGTCGTAGAAATTCACTATAACTTCTTTGTCTCAGCTCCAAAACTATAGTTAATACTAGATTTTCTACAAGAAAACTCATAATTAAAGTCAATATATTAATAGTTGTCTTAGAAAGTTCCTAGAATGATATACTTTGTCGATATACCTACAGATCAATATTATAGTAATTAACTGATCTACAACCCATTCAAATCGCCTTTCGTTTATATATTTGAGAATCAGAACATTAGACTCAATTCCACAACAATATTTTCCAAATCTTTATTCATCTTTGTACCACGGAAACACAAAGAGGAGGATAAATATCGGCAGTAGACTTATTTGGTATCTCTTTCTTTTGGCCGAATCCTTCTTTGGCTTAGGAATCTTTGACAGCAACATCTTCTCATACAGGATCTTCCGTTGTTCCTTGACTTTTATAAGAGAACATCGGGTTGCTAACTTCCTCTTTGATAGAATCGGTATTTTTGGTCTTTAAAAATCCCAAATTATGACTGAAATCAATTTACAACAAGGCAATAAAATGAACACATCAATATGATTTTTTATGGGCATTTACTCATATATAAATGGTCCTATTCCGAGCAAATTACCAGTTAAAAATAAGAAATTTGTAGTAATATTTCTTATAAAAAATTTTAAAAACTTTCAAAAAAAATCTAAAACTTAAAGCACCTCCCTCGTTTTGCTTGGTATTCTTCATGATAATCACATGATTCCTTGCGATTAAGTATATTTACATGAAGGGGAAAGAACTATGATTTTACCGACTCTAAAGCCGGGATTTAGAGATTTAGAGATATGGAGAAGTTTCTGATAAATTGAATCAGGGGATTGTCGCCTAAACTTTTTCGCTTCGAGATCAATCGACGCGATTTTGCAAAGAGAAAACAAGGGACAGCAGCTTGTTCGTTATATTTTCCATTTTTTTCTTCATTATCGTTATTTTTATACATATTACACATCTTATATGTGTATAAATATGCATATATGTACCTATACCTTCCTGTATATCTAGCGATATAGGAATTACATAATATGTAATTATAATCGATCACTTCCAGCAACATGCTCGAACCTCTAATTAAATCCAGCAGAACGATCGCTCAAATCGTTAGTAGGCT
>VOSG01000098.1:13409-45800 GCA_009761265.1 Halicephalobus sp. NKZ332
ATTTTCAACTATTCACCCTCCCGCGTTCGGTTCTCTCGTCCGGTTTTCTTTTTGAGAGCACTGGACGAAAATTCCGAGATAAACTTGTTTTCTTTCGTTAAAAATATCATTTCTTTTGGAATTTAGAACGTGATCGAAATTTCCTGGAAAATATGGCGGATGATGAGTTGAACGCGGTCAAAGCTGAACGGATGGCCCAGATGCAGGTTCGTTTCATATTAATACATTGCATAATGTCCTTGTTCATATATCAAATTTTTCCTGAATGTTTCTAAAGTAGTTGATTTCTTACAGGGCAATTCTGGCAAGGGTCCGAGTGCAGAGGAGAAAGCTAAAGCAGCCGAGGAGCAAGATAAGATGAAAACAAATATCCTTACTCAGGTTCGCCATTTTTAACTTCCATATTTAGTGTATGAAATAATTTCCCTCTAAGTTTTTGTTTTTGATATATAAAAATACCTTCACCCCTCTTATTTAATATCTTTAATGTATGAAAATAACTATATGACTCTTATTTCATACCTTTAACATATGGGAACAACTTTATTTCTCTCAATACTTGCCTTCGATACACAGAACACTGAATATTGTGTTTATCTCGTGCTTTCAGATCCTCCACCAAGATGCCATGGCCCGATTGAGCACCTTGAGAGCCGCCAAGCCGGAACGAGCCCAGCAAGTCGAGGCAATGCTGATCAACATGGCGAGGACCGGAAGACTCGGTGGGAAACTCAACGACGAACAATTCAGAGGCCTTCTCAATCAAGTCACCGATTCCCAACCGAAAAAGACAACCACTGTAAAATTCGACCGAAGAAGAGCTGCTCTCGATTCCGACGAAGACGAGGATTACTAAAAATTTCTCCATCTTGTAACTCCAAGTATTTCTTTGCTCATTTTATCCTCAAAACATAAAAACTGATAATAATGACAATAGATATCTTTGAATAACGAAAAAACACTGTCTTTAACTTCCGGGAATACAAATTTGTGGAATGAAGATGAGCTTTTGCTTCAAAATCAAAAAACCTGAAAAAAAAATAAAACGGATAACCAAGTTGATGGACACACTCTCCAATAGGCTAAGAACCAAACAAAATGGCACGACTCAGTTCAATCCTCCTTTTACTTTTCTTTAAAAAATTAATTATCAAGACCATGTCTCCGGATCTCGGCCAGAACATCTTCCGGCAAGGTATGAGTTTTAGTTGGAGCTTGGAGCGTTTCTCTTTGGTTCGTGAAAATATTCAACTGCTCCTTGTAATGATGCAGTATATCTTGATCCGCCGGACATGATTCAATGAAAGCTGCTGTGCGATATCCTGTCAAAATGTAATTCCACAGATAAATAAACTCGTGTGGAATATCGAAATTAAGTAAATAACGTCCAATGATTCTCATGTGATGCAGACGTGGGAGAAGTTCGCAATCGTACTCTGTCATACTTGATCCAACAATATAACGCGACTTCCTTTCACCTAATAATTGGTCAATTCCCGCCAATTGTTCCACTAACTTATTATGTGAAGCAGCAATCTGTGGCGGAAGACCTTCAATCGTACTTGGTTGACGCTTTCCTTTGTCATGAGCAACTTTCGCTTGCAAAAAGACTTTGAAATTCTAAAACCTCATTTTTACTATAAAAAATCCCTAAAGAAACAAACCCTGTATAGGTTCTGAATACTTTTTTCAACAACAGGGTCCTTTTCAAACAGAGGGACACGAAACTCCTTCGCCAAGTGGAAAATACGTCCTTCGATTTCTCTGTTATCAGAATACGTCATGCCTTTTTCTTCTTCAATCATGATCGGTGGTTGAGCTCCCAGGAAGTTTCTTTTAAAAACTTCGGAATTGACGTTCACAGTCTTCACTTCAACGCGAACAACTCCGACTTCATAGAGAGCATACAGCTCCATCCAAAATTCCTGACAGAAAATACAGGCTCCGATTCTTCTGCTGTCGATTCCAGATGCCTAAAAGCCGAAATTTGAAAATATATAACGAGTCCAACAATATCGATTAAAATAACTACTTTTACGAAACAAACCTTGACATATAACTCAAGAAGAGGTTTTGAATTGCCATTCTGTGCCCCATTGATGAATTGATCACCATGTGTTTCGGCAACGGCTGCCATTTTTGGGTCCAAGTTATGAATGAAATTGAACGATGATCAAATCAAAAATGTCAAACTTGATCTAAAACGTCATATAATCAATAAGATAGATGTAAAACAAACAGAAACACGAAAATCGAACTAAATCTAAAAGCGGATTAACAAACTTGAACGAACGCGTACTACACCCATTGGCGGAAAACTCCAGGCTTGTCCAAAAGGGGGACTAAAACGATATACATGTTCCAGATACATGGGACAATGAAACCTATATAAACAAACCTTTTTTAAAAAAATCAACATCAGCAATGTTCATTTTATCAGAAAGTAAAACAAAGATGAAAATAAAACTCGAATATCCAAAAATACGTAATCAAGTCATGAACAGCAACCGAGAGAAGGAATTTAAGAACTTGAAATTTAGATTCATCAAAAATAAAAACCAAAAACGGATTTCAAAATTGCGAAATCGACGAAATATAAACTCCGAAAGAGATCTCAATAGAATTAATTTCAAACCCATCTAGAAATATTAAAAAAAAACTATTCCGGATATAAAAATTAGTGAAAAAAATTTATAAGATAGGAGTTCAGAAAAACAAAGAAATCTCATTAAAAATGTGAAAAGGAACGAAAGAGCGCAAGGAGAAAAATTCGGACGTCGATTCGTTTTCAAAATCGGAATTTTATTAAACACCAAAATTTCCAATTGACAACGGAATCCAGATTTCGTCAACAAAAAATAAAATTCCATTCAAAAGAATTTAACTTCAAAAAACACCGAAAAATTCTGAACTTTTAGGAACGGAAAATAAAGCTGTAAACGAGAAATCTGAGTAATCAAGAGCTTATAAAAAACATGGCGCCAGATAAAAAGCTGATGATCAAAAAAATTCCTTATTCAGAAATCTCTAACGTTACGGAACATTAAATTTTAAAAAATCCAACCAAATTCCTATTTGATGAGAAAGTGTGATCGATCAAAAGAAAATTATTTTTCAAAAGACCAAGAAACAAAAAATTTTTATAATTCACTTTAAACTTTTAACTGGCAGTTTCCCTTAACAAAAAATAATCGAAAAAATTTAAACACAAATTTTTGATTCAAACTTTTTTCAATAAACTTTTTTTTCACTGAGACCAAGCTCGAAACTCCGATTGCGTTAATCTGAAAGGAACACGATGAAAAGAAGCTGAAAATCACAAAATCAAGCAATCTGAAACAGGTCCGAAATGAGCAAGGTGAAATCCATCAACGAAAGAGGATTTAAGGAATTCTCCTTCCTGGTCACAGTTGAAAAAACAAATGACTATTTTGAAAATGAATTATTTCGAAAATGTTTTCACCTTGCAGAAAAAATAAACGGACCATCATTGCCATCTTCTTCTTGACTTCGGAACAGAATCAGAAATTTGAGACAATTTTCCACTCGATCAAAAAGAACATTCAAGAAAATCACGTCGTTAAAAAAATTAAACTAAAAAAACACATTCCCGATATAAATTTATGGAATTGTTTAGAAACTTTAGAGTCTGAGGTTTTAAGTGCCCATTTCTAAATCGAAAAAAATAAATATTCCCAAAAAATCTCTCGAAACGAACTCTCAAACTATCAAAAGTCCTAAAAAATCAAATTTCCTTACATGTTCGTTACACTGAAAATATTTCAACACATTCACAAAACGTGCAAGCTTTGGAATCTTCCCATTAGGTTCGAAAAATAAAGAGTTTTTTGACAAAAACAAAAAGTTCTCGTTGCCTTGGAAAATGAAGAGAACATTATTGCCAGTTCTGTTTGACTCAGGACCAGAATGAAAAATGAACTTTTGGGGAAATCGAAGAATTCTAGGAAAGTTGAAAAATTTTAGAGAAATCAGAGAGAAATTTTAAGAGAACCAATGACAACTTTGGCTTGATCAAAAAGAACACTGAGAGAAAAAGCAAACATTCCTATCCTCGCAAGCTATCAATTCTAGGGAAAAGTTTATACAAGTTTTTGAGGTTTCAATTTCAAAAAGCGTAAATTAAAAGTACTGAATAATTTATAACTTTAAAAAGCTCTTTCCCGGATAAAAAAAGTAAAAGATGAAATAACCGGTCAATGAAGAAAAATGAAAAACAAAGAGCACTTGAGGGGTCTTTTAGTAGGAGTTTCAGTCGGGAACGGGAGCTTAACAGTGACTGAATCGGACTCTTCTTCAAACAAAAAAACACGGCCATTTTCGCGATCGATCGAAAAGATGAGAAAATGGGCAAGGGGCCAGTTGAACGACCTTGGATCGAAGGCCGAATATCACCAAAAATGGATCAAGATAAAACAAATCTCCCGACGGAACTAAAAGTATTTTTGCCTTTTTGGAATGCGAAGGCTATAAAATTATTCATCACATAAATCGGCAAAAATAAAGAAAACGCATGTATTGAAGTTGTAAAATCCTGTCAAACTCCGAGGCACGGAAATTGACAGTGATTAAACCCGACGAAATTCGGAAAATAACAACAAAAAGAGAAAAGAAGATTACAGAGAGAAAAATTTAAGGAACTGATAATGTAGGGAAAATTCTCATTTAAGATCGGAACCACAATTATCAGAGGGAATCGAGAGAAATAACGTCAAACCAAAAAACGAAATCTTTCGAGAGAAATTCATAAACTGATGACGTAGGGAAACAAGGGTTTATTAAGTGATGGAAATGAAACCACTTGATAGGGGAAAAAGTGATATTGAGAGATCATAAGAGAATGAAAGAGGAAACTCAAATACGCAAGTCATTTAGGAGAGGCCAACAACCTAAGAAAACAGTGCCTCATCAAAAGAATACAAAGTGAAATAAATGTTATGGGGAATAAATTTTAAAAAAGCAGTTCATATATAGAAAGTACGTAGAAGAGACTGGGTTTTATGAGAACAATGCAATAAAACTACAAAATAAAGAGAATTGGGATAGAAATAGTACTAAGAGAAAAAGGTAAAAATGCAAAAAAAGAAGTTCACGTACAAAAATCACGTAAACAAAGCTGAAAACCCACGAATGCAGCATTTCGTCAAACTCATACAATAAAGCTATCAAAATAAAATCACGGAATAATCAATACTTATGGCCAACAAGAAAATTGAAGAACCACCGCCAAAGTGATAAGCCACTTTTCTATATTAATTGACCTTTGATAAGCAAATTGAAACACTCAACAATTTTAATGAGGGTTTTTTGTGCGGAAACACAGGTTGACAGGAAGTCGAGAATGTTATCCTCGCCGCAAAAGAAAGAAAATGAATAGATACAAAAATCAACGCTTGTTCCTGTGGAAAGCGAATGGAAAATTATTGGAAGTAAAAATTTAGATTTATTTTTGTGGAAAAGAAATTGAGTAACCGGAGAAAAAGCGGGAATGAAAAGGAAGATCAACGAAAAGGACAAACAGGATCAAAAATTGGCGCGCAAAAAAGACTGGCAGCTGTCCGACTCGCGCGCTGGCAACACTGACATTTCTGGAAAGATTGGCTCCGCTTTGACCAAAATTACTTGAAAGGTCAAGGATTCCATTGTGGGTTGTTTTCCATATTAATCATTGTAGTATCACAAAATATTGGAAAAGTTGAATGAAAAGTCAGGGATTTCGTTGCAATTTTACTTTTCTCATGCTAATCATTATTATTTAAAAGGTCAGAAAAGAACCAAAAGACCACAGATCCTATTGTGATTCCATTTTTTCTCATATTAACCATCGGGATCTCTTAGCATTTCAAAATCACTAGAAAGGTCAAGGATCTCATTGGCTCCATTTTTCCCATATTAATCACCAGACTATTCGGGACTGTAAACAAAACCATTCGAAAATTCAAAAACACCGTTGTATTTACGCTTTTTCAATAATACGGATTAAACATTTCCGAAGTCTAATGGAACCTGAAATTTTCGAAAACAACTTCCCCAAAGTTTATTTTTAATATTTGGAGCTTTAAAACTAACGTCTGCGATGAAAATCCGAAACTCATCTTTTCGTTTTAAATTTTCCAGAAAGTCTTTGTGAAAACAGTTTCTTTAACAAGTTTATTTTTCGTTTCTACAATAATATGAACACAACGTCATATTTTTATTTTTATTTTTCCAACACAATATCAAAGAACAAATTCCACAAACAGTTCACCTATTTTTCTATTAAAAATTAGTTTCAAAATCACAAAAGTAAAAAACAAAATACTTTGTTTCATTTCAACCCAAATTTCAGAAACTCCAAAACGAAAGATTTTGATCAAAACGAAAAACTTCTGTCCCAAGAGATTTCAAGTCTCGGAACGAAGAACAACACAAAAATTACTTCTTCGTTTTCAGGTTTCTGAAATTTGTCTTGGAACGAAAGATGGCATTAGGAACAAAATCCTTCGCCTCAAGAACTCCAAAATTGGTTTCGAAACGAAAGATGGCATAAAAACGAAACAAAATCTTTCGCCTCAAGAACTCCAAAACTGGTTACGAAACGAAAGATGGCATAAAATATAAAAGCCTTGGGCTTAGGTCTGGCAATGAAGGATTTGATGATTTTTACCCATCGTAGAAATAAATAAAATTACCGTAATCTAGACTAGGGATTTTTAAAAAGTTTCAGAAATAACTCGGATTTTTAATTAACGAAGAACAGAACACTCGGATTTTTATGACATTTCAAAACGACAATTTTCAGCCCGTTATTAAGTTTTTTGGTTTTTTCGAGAAGTTATCGACCAGAAATCAACTCCAAAGTTCCCTGTTTCAAGTTCAAAAGCCCCGGATTCCCAGGACCACCTTGTTTCAAATTTAAAATTCCAGGACTCCCTCCAGGACAATTTTGCTTGAAGTTCAGCATCCCTGGAGCACCCCCCGGGGCCAGCATGCTGAGCATCGCGTTACTCTGCACCATCTGAAGCGCGGAAACCTTATCCTTTGCATTAATAGGAGAATTATTACAACTTTGATCAGAATCCGATCCTGTGGTGTTGGCGGAGAAGATACCGGAAGAGCTGCTGGAGTTGTTCATCGAGGACGCCCCCTGGGGATGGGTGGCTTCGTGGCCGATTTGCTGTGATCTCTGACGAAAACTTCTTCCACAAAACTGACACTGGAAAGGTTTTAATCCCGTATGGATTCTCTCGTGTTGATCAAGGTGAGATTTTTGGGTGAATCTTTTAGGACAAAATCTACACCCATAAGGTCTTTCTTGCAGATGGATTCTGTTGTGTTGCTGAAGTCCTCCTCTAGCCTTGAATCGCTTCCCACACTGGGAGCATTCGTGGCATCTGATCTGGCGACACTCGTTTCTATGACCGTCTATCTGAAAAGCAATTTTTTAGTTAAAAAATATAAAATTATTTCGAACTAAAGTGCATAATTTTTAATGTTAAAAATAAATACCTGATTGGAAGAAAATTTCTTCGGACAAAAAGCGCATTTTATCAAGTTGTCGCTCCCCGTTCTCTGTTTCGTCTTCATTCCTCCAGGAGGGATGGGAGTTTGACGAAGCCCGGACGCCGCGGAAGTACTCGCAGAGACAGGCATCTGCATGGAATTGTGGAGAGTCATGGAAGGTGGAGCCGTAAAAGGTAGAGCCATCGATGGCATGGGGTTCGCGATGGACCCGGGGAGATGCCCGTTGATCTGGGACATTCCAAAGAAGTTGGACATGTCGAAGGAATCTTAACAATAAATATTTAGATTTAAATAGATTAAAATAACTTTTAATAACTTGTTTAACATAAATATTTAAATAAAAATTACCTGATTTAAACTGCTGATTCAATAGGCCCGTGATATCCACCGAAGATTCTGGAAATCGACGAAAATAATTTTTGATCATTCTTTTAAAAGTTCAATTTTTAGAAATAATTGTGTATTTTAGAAAAAGGATTGACAAGTATGTTTAAAAAGAGAAAGAATTGACTAGTAAATTAAAAAAATTGGGACACATGCGCGGGGCGTGGGAGGCTATTGTTCGAGCTCCAGAAGAAGGTCAACGAACAAGCCCCCTTCTGAATCTTTCCAACATTGAATCTGTGAAAATTTGAAACTTCGAAATCTTTGGAACGATGTTCTGAATCGAAACATATGTTCCCCTTAGAGTAATTTCGAAAGTCCGAAGTCAGTTGAGATTACTGTATCGAAAACGGGAAGTTTCTAAGAAAAGGATCACGTACTCAAAGAAGAGTCAGTTAAATATTTTTTTAAATTTACTTTTTCCTCGCAAGTTACGTAGAAAAATTTCTCGGAAATAAATTACTAAAAGAATGATTTTTTTCTTTAAAAAAGTTCGTTCTAAAAAAATCCATTTTTCTTCATGACAAAGTCCTTTTTTAAGTAGATTCTTTCCTTAAAAAAAGTTATTAAAAATTTTTTTCATAAAAAAGGTTTTTTTCATAAAAGAGTTAATTTTTTTTAATTGATTTTTTCTTTAAAATTTTTCCGTAAAAATTTTATCCTTTTTGAAATCTACTTTTTTTTTCACAAAATAAATTTTTCGTTAAAAAAGTAACTTTGAAATAAAATTTTCTAAATAATTTTTTTCTTAGAACAAGTAATTTTTTTTTCGGAAAAAAAGGAGATAGAGAAAATGAACCGGTATTGAACGTCGTCAATGACTTGGGGTTGTTTACGGAAAAAAACAATCAAAAATCAAAGAAACAATTAGAATTAAAAAAGAAATAGTGGAGATCTCGAAAGGAAATCAGAAGAGATAGAAAGATGAGAAATAAAAAATGGAATCAGTAAAATTTTCAGAAAAAAAAGATTCTTGTAGAAACTCCAGAAAAATTTGAAAATTGACTGTAGTATGATCGAGAAAATAAAAAAAAGTTACAGTGGCATTTTTAGAAGAATCAGAAAACAGAATCATTCGGGAAAAAAGACGTAGGAGAACTGGAAGAGGAAAAATCGGGATTAAGAGAAAATTGACAGTGAATATCCTGGAAAAATCAATTGAAAAGTACATAATTAAAAATAGAGAACAAGTACAGTAATTCTTCGAAAAGTTATAAACAAGGTAATTACAGAGAGATGTGAAACATAAATTTTCGAAAAAAATTTGAACAATAAAGATCTGGAAAAAAGAGAGACGAATTCAGAACGGATTTCGGAGAATTAGAATTATAGGTTTCCGGGAAATGATTAAAAAAATACACATCTTCAGAAAAATTGGAAATAAGAAATGAAAGCTCTAGAAATACTTACGGTACATACCCTGGAGAATTCCATTTTGATGTCCATTTTGGTGGATATTGTTGTACATCTGGTGAGGAGAACAAGTGGGACTTCCGTCTTCTCCTGTGGAACTGCTTGATTGTCGAAGCATTCTGGATTCTGATCCTCCTGGATGGATCGAATGACCAAATAAGTCCGTATTCTGAGAAGTTTCTTGTCTTTCTGATTCTGCGTTTTCTGGGTCCCGTTTCAAAAATAATCGATCTTTTGAGATGAGGTTAGCTATCATATCAAGCTCCTGGAAAAATACAGTAAGTACATTAAGAAGTTTTCATTTCAAAATCCCGTAATTTTCAAATAAAAATTTCGCTTCGAGAAAATAATCTTAAAATAAGAAACTTTCGCTTTGAGATTCAATGGTTTTCAAATAAAGTTTTTCCTTTCGAAAATTATTGAAGATGATTCAAGATGCGGGAAAAAAACTATATCGATAGATAAAAAAGCAGAGATAACCTTGAAATCAGGAACCTGATTTTTTGGTTATTGTCAAACTAGAAAAAATTTTGTTTTTAGTTATAAGAGTTCCGGAAGTTCTTAGACACTTCCAAAAGTCCTTCTCGAGACAATCTTTTTAGGAAAATCCATTTGTAGCTTCCTTGGTTAAATTAATTTGTAACTTTTATAGTGGACTAAACAAGTTTTTCAAGTTTTCAAAATTAAAAAAACTTCTGAAAAAAGAACTTTATAAATTTAAAAATTCTTTCAAGACAATTTTTGAAGGATTTCGTTTCCAGTTTCGATAATAGAACGATAATACACCCAGACTTGAATTAATAGTATATCGAGGAACAAAAGCAACTTTCGAAAAAAGAGGATTTAGCTGTTGCGAAAGAAAGGACATAGTTTTTCCGTCGAGAAAAAAACGAACGCTTTCCTTTTCAGAATTTCGGGGAGAATTTTTTTGTTTTATCGGTATTCATTAGTTTTCATCTTTTCATTATTTTCCATTGGTATTTGCACGAGGGACAGATCGACAGTCCGAGACTCTCTTCTTTAAAATCAAAAATTAGTCGATCATCGACTCGAGGATTTTTTTTAGAAAAAAATCACTTTTTTCGAAATCAATTAAAAAAATCAGTTTTTTCTCGAAATCAATCAAAAAAGTGTTTTTTTGAGGGTTTGGTTTTTTTTTCAAAAATTCAATTAAAGAGATCTTTTTCGAAAAAATGTAGTTTTTTTTTCTGAAAATTCAATTTAAAAAATCACCTTAGGAAAATTAGATAAAAAACAATTCTTTTGAGAATTTACTTCTTTAAAGTATCTTTATTACTGTGAAATCAGAATGGAATGAATACTGTAGCTTTACACTAAGTGGAAGTGATTTGTCACTTTTGAGACCAGATTTTAACTACAATTCGCTGTCAGATGAGATTTATATAATCTGGTGTAAGAAACATTTTTAATCATGTTATTATAACAAATGAGAGTCTGATTCCAAAAGAATCCATCTCAAGAGGAAATTTCGGAGTTTTCTATTCGGGACCAGGAAATACGAGACTTTTTGTTTACATAATTTTCCGAAGTCGTAATCACTTTGTCACAAAAACAAAAAAATACGATGAAATCTCGGAAAAGTTTGTCCCGAAAGACATCTTGGTAACTTTCCAGTCAAAATTGAAAAACGTGGAATTTATTTTTTGTATTTCTAGAAAAATCCAAAAGTATTCAGTGGACTTCAAGAAATTCAAGGACAACATATCTTTCTGTAACTTTTCTAGAGATCACAAAGAGTGTTTTCTTTAGAAGCAAGTCGCTCATCTGATGTATTAAAAACGGAAAATTTGTGTTTTCATGACGAATTCTCATGTTTCCGAAGAGGTACAAAATTTGAGATTTCTTAAAGTGCAGTTTTTTCTTTTTTTCCTATATTAATTTAAGAAAAATAAAAGTAAACCTTTTTTACATTGATTTTAAAAAGTGAAAGATAAAATTTTGAACGGGGTTTTAACAAGGACAAGCTTGGTCTTTTGACCTTTTCGAAAGTCTAATTGCAAAGTCCGGCTTTAAAAAAATAAATCTGCACTTTTGTCTTGAAAAATTTTAAAATATGAAACAAGAATTGACTAATTGCTGTTTCGAGAAAAAATAAAAAAGAAAAAAGAAGAAAGTTAATTGGAGATTCCCTGAGGCCCAGATTCCGATTACCTGGAAAAGCCTAAAAGGACAGTTTCTAAAGTAGAACTTAAAAAGGATAAAAGGTCATGAAAGTACAGCTTTCAATTTATCTACGTCATTTCTGATTTTTGAGCAATGAAAAAACTTCAACAAACTTTTTTAATTACAATATTTGGAGATTTCATGTTTACATTATCTAGAAATTCCATGTCTACTGTATCTAGAAATACTTCAACTACAGTATCGCGAAGTTTCGTATCTACATCGTCTACAATCCCGTGTCTACGATGTTTAAAAGCCTCGTGTCTACAATACCCTGTCTCTCGATTACAGTATCCGAATAAAGTTAAAAAACAGCATGGGATTCTTCTGAATCTTCAAGATGTTTTTGAAACATTCCAGAAGTACATAAATTAAAAATTTCAACTTTTAATCCCGACTAGAAAGTTCAAAGAATTCGTCTAACGTCTTTTAAAAATGCTTTTGCAGTGGGAATTTTTGATTTTTCTTTAAAGTGAAACAATTTTTTAAAACAAAGCAGTTTTTTATATGAAACAGTTTCTGAATAAAATAACTTTTAGTTTGCAGATAAAACAATTTTTGCTTTCTTATAATAATACTATTGTGAAATATGTTCTTTTCCCGTCCCGGAAATGTGAAAACAAATTTTCGAAAAATTGAATGAAAATAAATAAAAAGTTTTATTGAACATTTTTTTTGATCAATGATCAAAATTGAAAACAAGAAAATTCGTTTTTTTTCGAATCGGAATTAGTTTTTTTAATCGATTTATTTTTTATTTTCAGGTGTTTTTAATTTTAATGATTTAAAAAAAAGTGAAGAAAAAATAATTTCGAAATTATTTGAGCAGGTTAAAGTTCAATTTTGTTAATTTTAAACTAAGAAAGACAAAAACAAATATTTTTACAAAGTTCTCGATATAGCTTTTTGAAATTCAAAAAATAAATAAATCGAACTTTGACGAAATAAGAACAAGTGTCAAATTCGAATCGCTGGTGAAGAGCAAATGGATGCTAATAATATTACAAGAATGGAAAATGTATTTTTAAAGAAAGTGTTTCAAATTAAAAGAATCCCTAAAGTTCTCGAATTTTCGTTCCGGAAGTTTCTTTAGATCCTGAGAAGTCTCATTTTAAAAAAATAAGAAAAACCTTACCAGTTGCTTAATCAAATCCGTCAACCTCAAATCTTTGTTCAAAAATGCTTTTTCAGTAGACAGCATAATTTTCAAATAAATTCTTTCTGAATAAATCTTCAATTTTTCCCAAACAAAATATTCAACAAATTCTTTTTAGACAAAATCTTCAATAATTTTCTTTCAAATAAAAAGTTTGAATAAGTTTTTTAAATAAAAATTTTAATAAATAAAGAAATTAAATTCACGAGGTTTTGATTCAATTTGACAAAAGAATAAGCTTCGATAACAGAGAACCTCCCTTTTTTTTTTTGTTAAAAAAGGTTGTCCAAAAGTGCATCCGTTCGTGTTTTTTCGTTTAAAAAAAGGAAAGGGCGGCACAAAAGTGGACGTGTTTACCTCAAAACGCCATCGCTCTTTTTATTCAACCTTTTATTTAATTTTTTTAAAAACTTTTTTTACAAATTTCTCAAGTTTTTTATAATTTTTCATTCAATCCTTTATTTAGTTTTCAAACTTTCTTTTCTTAACTTTTTCTAAATTCTTTGAGCATTTTTAAACTTTTTACTCGACTTTTTCTTTCTCTTTTTCTTTAATTTTTTTGCTTGACTTCCTTGGATTTTTGTTTAGCTTCTTTAAATTTTCTAAAAACTTCTTATTCAATTTTAAACAAAAAAGTTTTTACTTAATTTCCTTGTCTAATTTTCTATTCAGCTTTTTTAAACGTTTTTATTTAAATTCCTCATCTGAACTTTTTATTTAACATTTTTGATTTTCACGTTTTGACATTAAAGTACGAAAATTGAAAGATGAAAGATTTCACATTCTGATTTTTGAAGATTGATTCGTAAAGTGTCAAAAATTTCACAGAAGAAATTGAAAATTAATTCCACCAAATTAGAATCTTCCAGAATCCAGAGAAATTTCCGAAGAGTATTTACCAGACAGAAGTCCTTGAACTTTAGAAATTTCGAAAACATTCTTCAAGACAATTTTCTTCAAAAATTCAAAGTCAAGCATCTTTGAGTTTTAGAGATTCTCTCCGAGACAATCTCCTTTTAAAAATTCATTTCTGATTTAAAAGACTAATTTTTAAAATATAATATTTTTGAGCAAAATCAAAGTAGAAAGACCTTCAACTTTAGAAATTTCAAAAATTCTTTTCGAGACGAACTCCTTTAAAAAATTCATTTCTAATTTTTAAAATAATGCAATGTTTAAAGAGAATCCAAAGTCGAGTGTTCTTGAATTTTAAAAACTTGAATTTTTCTCGAGACATTTAAAAAGCGTCATAGTTAATTTTTATAATAGAATTAAAAAAACTATACTTGTGTCGACAATTTTTCAGGATTCAAAGAGATTTTCGGAACGAAAATTTTTAAACTAAAAAATCCCCCAACCGTAAAATTCAGACATTTTTTCTAAAATCCATTTCCAATCTTTGGGAAATTCAAAGCCAAAAATCACCAAGCTTTGAAGGTCCCGAAAGTTTTTAATTTTAAATTTTCGAAACAATTTTCTAATGGAGACTTTTTTGAAAAGAAGGGATTAGTCCAGAAATACAGTAAGTACAAAATTAAGGTAATACGGTAAAAGCTTTTGGAACATGAGTTAAAAAAATAAAAAACAAAGAATTAAGAAATTAAAATCAATCGAAAAAAGTTGAAACACGACTCCTTTTTTTCAAATTCATTTTTTTCGAATTCAAATTGAGTGAACCCGAACGTTTCAAAAAGGACGAGGTTCCACGCAAAAAACACGAGAAACATGGAAAAAGAAAAAATGAAAAAAAATTGAAAAACGCGGCAAAGTTTCTCCCAAAAGAGCCCCAATGTTCTTTTACGTCAAATTTTTTTTGACAGAGTGTTTCATTTTTTAGAATTTTTAAGAGAAAAAAAAAGAATGGAACGTTCGCTTTTTTTTCCTGACAGACTGAAAGTCGGACTTTTTCGAGAAGAACAGCCGGACCTGAAAAACCAGCTGGATTGGCGAATGAACGTGGCCAGAGAAATCCTTCACTCAGCAAAACTTTCGACTCAATCAATCAATATCATTAAATCAATTTTCACTTTAAAATTAAAAAAAAAGGTTGGCTTACTACACAATGAGGAAATTTAAAATCAGTAAAAATAATATTACAGTAGACTATGGATTTAATAATTTCTAGGTTACTGTAATTAAGAGAAATTGGTCATTTTTTAGTTACTGTAAAGAGTGGAAGATTCAGTAATTATTTAGAAAAGTAGTGTAGACAAGAAAAATCATTTTTGAACATATTACTGTAATTGGTGAGGAATTTAATAAATGTTGAATGGATTACTGTAATTGCTGGGGAATTTGATGAGTGTTAAATAAGCTACCGTAATGAATAAAAATATTAAGCACTCATCAAGAGAGCTATTGCAAATCGAAAGTAACAACTGTCAAAGATTATCGCTATGGAAAATCGGTAAATTAAGCAACTATCAGATTACTATACTAAATAATCGTTCGCAAAAGCAATGCAATTGATAAAGAAACTTATTCATGATACTAATATAGAAAATAAAAAACACCAGATTACCGTATTAAATAAAAAGCTGGAAGACTATTTAAAAGGATACTGTAACTGATAGGAAAAATTATTAAATAAGTTATACAAAAAATTGAAGCTAAAAAATCTTCAGACTACTGTACTCGATGAGGAGAAAAAGAACAAAGACTGATGGTCAAAAATGAGTTTTTCTCAATTGACTTCCTCAAATGAACTTCTTACTACAAGGACCAGAGGATCTCGATTGAAGGACAACTTTAGAGCAGTCAATTTTTAAGCCTCTCGAGAAACAGATGAGTGAAAATCGATGGAAAAGTCGATGGAAGATCGATAGAAAAGCCTATAGAAAAGTCGATGAAATCATAGGTAAAAAGTTAATGAAAAAAGTGGAAGAAAAACGTCGATGCAAAGGTCGATGACAACCTCAGAAAATTCGAAGGATGATCGATCGAGGAACGCGAGAGACACTTCATTACTCATCTATTAAGTCCACAAAGAACAACTGCATTTTTCTTGTATAAAATCCTTTGACCGTAATTAATCGAATAAAAAAATTAAATTCAAGAAAAGTTCGAAAAGGTTCAAGAAAAAAGAAACAAATTTGTTTAAATTAGGATCTTTCGAAACAAAAAAATTCTCGGAATAAAAATAAAAGTCTTTTTGGAGTAGAAATAAAAAATTTTCTGGAAATTCTTTTCGGGAGAGTCTTTTAAAAATTAGACGTTTTGCAAATGGTAAAAGAATTTTTTTGAGACGAACTCTAACAAATCCATTCCTGATTCTGGCAATATGATTAAGCATCCTAAGGACTGGAGAAGGAAGTAACAATAATCTGGATTCAGTGATTCCGAGTACGGTCCGTGGTACTCAGCCGGGAATCTGAATCCGATTTTTGCCTTTGACCTCAGCTCTGCGTGGATCTACGTGGATTAAAGACGATTAAAAATTCCGAGTTCACGTCCCAAAGTCGTACCCAAAAGGGAAAGGGAAAAAAGCGAGGAAAATTACTATTAAAATTACGGTAAGACGGAGATTTAAGATCATTAGGAATTGTACTTTTTGAAGTCAGAAATCTCCTTAAATTCGGATTTTGGCAAAAAATTTGTCTATTTCCTTTTTAGTAAAAAAGTTACTTATTTAAATTATATTCGAAATTTAGTAAATTATAAAAAGAAAAAATGTAAAAGAAATTTTCCTGAAATGAATTTTTATTTTCTGATCGGGACCCAAAAAATGCGGAATTTAATTTCAAAATTGTTGTATTACATAATTTTAAAACGTAAAAATTGTCTCAACACGAATTTCCAGAGTTTTCTAGTCGAGACCGGAAAACGTGAAATTTAATATTTGAGCACTTGTGACGTTCTGACTATATTACGAAAAAATTCCGAAAAATCTTCTCGAAACGAATTTTTAAAGTTTTCCAATTGGGACCGGAAAATGTGAAATTTAATGTTCAAGTACTTCCGGGGGATCTAATCATTATGAGAAAACTAAAAAGTGTCTCTGGACGGAGTTTTAGAATTTTCCAGTCGAGACCGAAAACTTCTGTTTTTATTTTATTCCATAGATCTCAAATTCTACCTTTTTCTGTAAAAGTTTTCTGATGTAGTAATCAGAAATTCTTTGAAACCAAAACTTGAAATGTGTTTTGACAAACTCGAAATAAATAATGATCAGAACGTTTTTTAAAACAGAAATCAATAAACGCGAAAAAAATTAAAGAAACGTCCGAGTGGAAAAGAGAAAAACTGTTTTTACTGTCAAAAGAACAGGTGGAAGATGCAATTTTGCAATTCGATAAATAAAGGTCGAGTTTACTGTATTCTAAAAAAACGGGAGTGGTCAACTTTCAAGTTTAGAACATACGGAAAAGAAATTTCTAGAGAAATCTGAAAAGTCTATTTGGACTTTTGAGATATTGATAAATACTGAGAAATATAACATAAATTCCACGAGAATTTTCTTCATATTGGGAGATATCATTAGGTTAATTTTTATAAATTGTTATTATTTTAAATGCAGAAAAGATGCACAGATTACACGAGATTCATCTCGTCTGGGGAGTAAGTTAAAATACTTTGTACCAAAGTATAAAATATATGGAAAAAAATAATCACTTAGAGGACGAAGGTCTCGAAAAAATTAGACACAAATTTTACGAGACTCTTCCTGTGTCTGGAGAAAGATCCAAGCCGGAAAGTGTCCTTGATTCTGGAGCCGCCTTTGACCTCAGGCGGATTAGAGATCTCACGTCGAAATAATTGCAAAATTTTTTTCAAATAAATGGCAAATGCCGAAAAAGGATTATAAAACAAAATTCCGTAAATCCGTAATTCCAAGGACTTCTAGACTCAATTCCTGAGATTCTGAGTACCGTCTTTTCAGAACTCTAAGGGGTTTCGTTTTTGGCAAGTGAACAAAATCAACAAATAAAAAATCTTGAATAAAAAAAATCATTTTTATATAAAATAAAGAATTGTTTTTAAGTTCAAAAAATTGAAAATAACATCTAGCAAATTTTTTTCCTAAAACGTAGGTTTCTTGTTTAGACACCTGGAGAGGGGATCACTATGAAACAATTGCAAGATGAGCAAAAAAATAAAAAAAAGAATAATGTGAATTAAATTTGCAAAAAGAGATAAAAAAATAAAAAAAGATCATTCATCAGAAGTTGAAGATCAATTCTTTGAAACTAATAAACAATCTTTGTTAATGTTTTTATTGAAATAAAACAAAATATCTTAAGTTAAATCCCAGGAAAATTGAACATTGGTTTTTGTGCTTTTGAAAATGATAAAAAGACGTCGTCGAGACTAACTTTGAGCCTTTTACTAAAATAAAAAGTTATATTTAAAAAATAAATAGCTCAATACCACTCTTGCGTCTCCAAGAATGATAAAAAGCCTTATTGAGACACATATTTTTTAAGTTATACTAAATATAACTTTTTGCTCATCTTCAGAAATCATAAAGAACCATATTGAGACCGATTTCGCCACGTATTCGAAAACTCCCAATTTTTTAAGTCGAAAAACAAAATGTTTAAACTATAAAATAAAAAAAGAAAAATTAAGCGTTCAAGAAAATCAATTTAAAAGTTTTTTTCGGTCAAAGAACGGCCCGTTTCCGGTTTTCCTCTTTCGAAAAAAAATAACTCGTCCTCGACGAACACCAAACGCGTTCGTCAACTTTCAAGCATTCCGATAAAATGAAAAAAAATTCTCGAAAAGAAAGTAGGGCAATGATAAAATATATTATTATAAAATAAAATAAAATTTTTTATGAAACTTTTTTGAAATTCCTTGAAACTCTGGGAGTCTGATTTTTTATCAAAAGAATAATGATATTTAATTTTTTTTATGAAATGTTATCGAGATAAATTTCTGAGATTTCTTGAAGGCTTCGCAGTTTTCGGGATTAGACTTTTAAATTATGTAATATTGTTGTAAAAACTAAACCTAAGTTTTTTTACGAAATTCTTTCGAGACAAACTTTCGGGATTTCTAGAACGTTCCAGAACTTTAAGTTCCAAAGGTCGATTTTTAAATATAGTTGTAAAAATTTTTTACGAAATTTTCTTGAAAAGAATTTTCGAAACTTTAGTTCCTATAAAACAATTTGGCTTTAAGGGAAAATGGAATAATGATAAATTTAGGAAAAAAGAATCAAACTTGTCACAAAAGCCCTTCTGGACAAAATTGAAAGGACTAGATGACCTTTTTTCTTTTTAAAAAAAGACTAGGCCCGTTTTTCAAAAAAAGTCATCAGGTCCTTCTTAAAAAAGAACGATTCACTTTATTTAAGAAAAGTCATCAAATCCTTTTTCATTTTATAAAAACAACTAGATCATTTTTATCTTTTAAAAAAAGGATTAGGTCATTTCCTAAAAATATCAGGCTATTTTTCCTAATTTTATCGAGCCGAGTTTTATTACACAAAAGGAATAGGGTCTAAAAACAAGTTTCCTAGAATAATTCGAAAAAGTGACGTTATACCAGAAATATTGGAGAATGTTTCTGACAGATATCAGACGAGTCAACAAAATCAGATCGGATTTTTGCACCAAAACAAGCTGCAAAACAGCCAGAGGGTTTGAAACATTTGAGGAGAACGTCGGAAACTAGTTTGTGGAGAGGACATCAAGGACATTCGATAAACATCCTGGATTAATTAGATGTCACTTCTGATCAAATGAATTTCGAAAACATCCTACATCTTTAGGAAATAAAAATAATACCCGTTGAAGTTAATTATTCCATTAAGCGTGTTCATGAAGCGAAAAAAATGTTTAAAAAAAAGTATCTTATATAGTTAAGGATTAAAGATCATTTTAAATGAAGAAAACTTTCGGATTGTAGTCTTAACGCGAATGTTTTTAAAAGGTGGAATAATTTATTAGTTGGAAATTAAAAATCATTTTCTTATTGAGATGAATTTTGGAATCAGTCATGCTCTCGTGATGAATACTGTCAAAAAAGAAAGTATTACACAGTCAGGGATTAAGGATTATTTTATAATTGAAATAGTTTCTGAATTGGGTTATAGTCTCAGTAAGGAATTTTCCAAAAATAAAACATCTTATAGTTTAGAGTAATTAGCCTAATTTATCCTGATCCTAGTACGAAACTATCTAAAAAATCAACTGACCTCTTGGCTATCGTCAGATTCATGTTTGATAGTTTCCTCGGAATCTCTTCTTGATTGGCTTTCGGATTCCTGGGGCCAACAGAAGGACGGTTCGGAGCCTCCATAAGCGACAGTAGGAGTACTCTGGTACACTGTTTCTTCAATAGAAAGACCCATTTGGCTCTGACACGTCCGATAAGGAGAGCAGTTGGGTCTCTGAGACTGGTTCATCATTGACTGCGCGATGTACATCTTTCGATTGATCTAAAATCTTTTTTTTTATTTCTTCTATTTTTATTTTTCCTACACGAGTACTTTTTTGTTTAGTTATTACGGTAATTTTTGAAAGTTTATTTTAGACACTAACGTCAAGGATTCAGAATGACTTCAATTAAAGGAGTATTCGAGTTTTCTGCAAATGCAAAAAATTTGAGGATTACTCTGAGATTAACAGGTCAAGATTAAAGCACACTGTTACGCTTCTTGGATGGGATTATCTCACGTAACAGGTTCCGAAGTAAACAACCGATTTTTAGCCTTTGGATCCAGAGCCTGGCCGAGACGGAATCACGAAAGTTCTGACGTAGCCCATACTCCCGGAAGTTGTGACGTAACTCATACCCCCTTAGAAAACAGCCGATAGGATACTTTTTGTGATGGGTTTTTTATAAGAAAATGTTTCTGAATGGGACACAAGTGAGGCACAGTTTTGATCAAAGAAACCGTGACACAACTTCTACTTCCCGAGACCTTGTCAACAGAGTACCTCCTACATTGCGTTTTCCTAGTAATAAAAGCACGCTTGGAAAGGGTACGAGACAAGGAACAAATTTAATCCAAAAGAATTGTGACGTAACCCCTACCCCCTGAAACAGTCAACAAAGTACCTCCTACTACAACAAAATTTTCTTATAAAAACACCCTTGGAAAAGAGACAAGGCATGCAAGAATTTCAACAATAAAAGTTACACAAAGTAACCTGTTTTTTTAGAACTAGATTAATAGGATATTTTCTGCAATAAATCCATCATATAATGAATAAAGAAAAGGTCTGACAATAACTACGATATAAGGTATACTCATAAGAACCCGAGTAATAGGATGCTTTCTGCAATAAACTCGTCTTATAAAAAAGTCCCTAATGAGGATACAAAGTAGAGGACAACCTTAGTACTAACAAGCTACAACGTAGTATATGCTTACAAAAGCTCGACCAATGAAGTATATTACACAGTAAATCCGTCTTAAAGAAATAAGGAAAATATTAATAACAGCTAAAATACAACATGTACTCAAACAACTCGATCAATAGGGTACTTTCTGCAATGAGTTCATCTCGTGAAAAAAAGTCGCTAATGAGAATACAAAATGACAGAAAGCAATAATGACAGGTATAAGCCTTACTCATAAGGACAGTCGGGGTACTTTCTACATTAGATATAATTTGCAAAACTTCCTTAAAAACGATACAAAGTGAAGGAAAATCTCGATCAATCTCATGTTGAGATTATACCCTAATATTGAGTGGATCCTTATATTAATTCCTTCAGTCCCTGAGAAAAATGAGTTTAGCGTGGTTTTCAGGAGTATTTGGGATGAGAATTAACTTCACTTAAAAAATGAGTTGATTTCGACGCTAATTTCCATCCGCACTTAGACATGAGTGAGCTCATCCTTTTCTCAAAAATTCCACAACAAAAATTAACTTCATTCAACTTCCAGACTGATTTTGATATTAATTTCTATTCATGTTCGGAAAAGTGAAAATATCGTAATTCCCAGAAACTTTATGGTGAAAATCAATGTCGTCATTGAATAGTTAAAACTATTAGTTTCTATTCACGTTCGGAAAAGTAGACATATTGTAATTCCCAGCAACTTCACGGTGAGAATCGACTTCATTAATAGTTAATTTCAGTATCTATTTCCACTAGAGTCCAAGAAAATGAACTTATCATCATTCCCAGAACTTCGCGGTGATAATCGACTTCGTTTTAAAATAGTTAAAATAATCAATATCAGTTTATACTAGAATTCAAAAGATGAAACTATCGGAATCTTCGGAAATTTAGCAGCGAAAATCAACCATATCCAACTTTGAAACTAATTTCAACATTGATTTTTCTTTTCGAAACAAACTAGTTATGGTTTTCAGGAATTTCGCGGCGAGACGACTTCACGTTCTCCGACAAAAACAATTTAACATTCGTCTCGAAAATAAATCAAACTTGTCACATAATATCGGACTTTTGTGGTTTTTTATTTTTTTGGGTTTTCTTTGACTTTTTGTGGTTTGATCACTGGTTTTTTGATCAAAGTATGAATTAATCTCCAAAGAAATGGAATAATTAAAAAAACTTATTTTTGGTTTGGAGCATGAATTAACTTCTAAAAGATATCCGCTGTGATAATTACAGTAATCTTTAGTTTGGCTAGAAAGTACACTGGTCTCCAAGGATTCGAAAACTTTGGTTTTTGCAGCGAAACTTTTCAAAGAGCTAATTCTTGCAATGAACTTTCAAAAACTGTAGTCTGCACGAAAATTTTCGAGAAATATTCATTCTCAAAACGAAAATTTCAACTCTCGAGAGGAAAAACTTTATAGAAATTCAACTCTCAAAAAGAAAACTGTAAGGAAATTAGACTCGAGGAGAGCATTTTCAGAAAACCTGTGCAATAGCATTAGTGGAATTGGTAAGGGGATTAAGAATTGGATAAAAAGATTTCGTTTGCAAAATCACCTGTCTGAAATGACCATCTGCTGATTATGTGACTTAGGGACTCAAACCTACGAAGGATTATTCCAAGAATGAATCTGGATTCCTCAATTGGATGATCTAAATAGAGGTTTTTGCAGGGATTGATGTAAGTAATTTTCTTTAAGATTATAAAAAGTAATCTCATTTACAAAGTTGAATAAAGGAATTAACGTAAAAAGACGCAACTCAAGACGAAAGATTGTGGGAAATTTCTTCCGGCTTTTATAGAGCATCCAAAGTACGAAAAGCAATATTTACTATTGTTTAGAGTAAACAGGGATTTGGAAGAACGGATTTGACATCAGAAGACTTGACCCCTAGTCGAATCCGAAAAAATACGGATTTCACAAGACGTGGGTTGAGGTACAGACAATAAACAATTTCATATCTGAAAGAAACAAATGTTGTCTGAAAAAACAAGTCTTCTGAGATTCAATAGGACTTTCGGAATTAATATCTAAACAAAAATTCCGGGATTTTCTTAATCCCAAAAATCCATTTCGAAACTTTGGGAAACTTCGTTCTCAATATCTATGATAGCTCTAAATATTTACTTCAAAACAATTTTTGTGGAAGTTCGTTTTTGATTTTTTAATATTGCAATCAAAAAACAATTTTCACATCGAAAACAAAGTTTACGTTTTTTCTGTTCGAAAGTTTCAAAATGTTTCAAAAGTTGAAATTCAAGACGATTTGCACAAAAAGATATTTCTAATGTTTACCAGTGTAATTTTGGAATAAATAATTGAAGACCAAAATCTCAGAAGACTGAAGAAAAGAAAGCTCATATTGAAACAATTTCGTAAAAATATTCCCGATTTCTACATAGTATATTTTCGGAACATACATATGAAACCGAAAGTTCTAGGGTTTCGTTCCAAGACAATTTCGTAAAAAACGTCTGTTTCCAATCCACAATAGTACATTATGGAAGAACTAAAAGAAATCGCACATAATCTCGGCAGTGGGTTTAGAGTGGAATTGTTCACTTGAATCCAATTATTTGAAAGTTTAGAGAAAAAAGACTGGAAGGAGAACGCTCAATCTGGGTGTTCTCGTTGATAAGAGTCTCGTTAGATAAAGTTTTCCTCGGAGACGGCGGCTGGAAGAGCAGACAGAGCGAGCAGACGAGACACAGGGCGAGTGGTCAGCCAGTAGGAGCGAGAGGGTAGGGCGAGTGGTCAGTAAGCAAGAGAGAGAAGACAGCGAATAGTTAATAAGTAAGAGAGGACGGAAAAAGTGCCTTGTCTGACAAACGAGAGCAAGAAAAAACGGCTTGTAGGCAAGGGCAAATAACCAGTAGCCAAGGGAAAGAAAGGACGGAGCGAATGGTCAGCAAGCAAGGGAGGAAGAACGGAGCAAGTAGCCAACATCCAGGGGCGTTTCGAATTGCATAGACTAATGGACTGGCCGCGTGCCCAGACGAGTGACCGACGTGAAACACATTCGAAATTGATTAACTGGCTTGACGTCCACGAACTTTGTCAATAATGCATTTTTTGGAATTTTATAGTACCCGTATTACACTTGAAAAACTCGGGTCTTAAATTATGTAATAAGAAGATCCTTGTCTCTCGAGACATGGAACAATTTTGGGAGAAACCGGAAATCCCGGTCCTGAGGGGATTAGAGAACTTTTCTCAGTCAAAGTTCGGCTTCCCCAAGGACCTTCTTGACCTTTAATTAACAGGGAAAAGTCGAAACGGGGAAGTTAAGGAAGTCTGATATTAAGTGCTAAATTGGATGGCACGACAACCTAGCTATTTGAGGAAACGGTGCAACCTAGAGGAAACATTGAAACTTTGAGGAAACCGACCACCCAACTCGAAAGAAAAGACTTTAATTTGAGGAAATTCGACCAAAAAAGCAGCTCTCTGTTTTTATCAAAGTTGACAGTTAGAGTTTGAGGTCGGAATCAGCAACATTCAATTTTCTTGAGAGAAAATCGACCTTTGGGAAATTCATGAGTCTCAACATGGAAATTTGCAGTGAATTGTATTTTGAAAAAAATAAACTATTTCATAGCACAAAATACCAGAACAAATTGTGTATCATCAAGAAAATTCTAGAATTATTTCGAAAAGAAGAAATTCCGTCTCAATACGAAGGATTCGAACTGAGTCATGTCCTAACACGAAAAGGTTTACACTGAATTACTTCTTAATATGAAAAGGATTAAACCTGTTGGTGTCCCGGCATAAGAAATTTGGATTTAGACTTTGAACTTTGATCATTAATTTTGATAAAGCGAAACACCGGCTATTTGAGGAAACCAACCACCGGGATTCTAGGAATTTCAATTTGGAAATATCCTTTAAAAAATCAACACAAAAGTGTTCCGGGAACTTTAGCTTGGAAAAGTTCTAAAAATTTAAATTAGAGAGATTCTAAAAGGATTTTACTTTGAGGAAATTCGAACGAGAAGGCAGATTAAGTCACAGTCGTTTTTGGGCATAGATTTCCCGTGAATGAAATTAATCTTCTAAAGTCGAATTAGAATTATCTATTTTTATATAATTTTTTTAAAATTCCTCTCAAGGTCAGAAAAAAGAATCCAGTCTGAAATTCTTTTTCCATATTAAATAATTTTGAAACGTATCGAGATATATCGAGTTATACCAAGTAGTATCCAAGTAGATTAAATGGTACTAATTTATATTAAATTGTATTGAGTAATACTAAGTTATATTAGATTATATTAGGTAATATTGAGCTATATCGAATTCACTTCAAAGATCTTTGGAGGAACAAATTGGAAATTGCGAAATTTTAAGAATAGGAATTTGTACACATAAATTGTTTATCATGAAGATTGTAGAGATCGCTCCTAAATCCCATGGAATCTGGCTTCCTAAATTTAATAAACAGGCACCTGATCTGAGGTTTTGATAATCTAATTTCAAATTAATTTGTGAAGGATTCAAAAGATGATGGGAACTTCAGGATTACAGTAATCCAGAGTGCTTCGAAAACGAGATCTATTTTATTGAATTTAACGTACTTAATTTACGAAGCTAGAAAATCTTTCCGATCTCATTGATTTCGTAAATTAAGAAATTATCTTATTTGACGTGTTATGATAAAAAATTATCCTTGATCATATTAATCTCTAAAAAGGGAGAACTCCGGAAAAGATCTTTTATAAGTTAATCTAATATAATTGAAAAGTATTTTCTAATCAGTTTAATCTCTAAAAACCGAAAATTGAAAAAAGATTTTTTAATTTAATTTTACATAATTAAAAATATTTCTTAATCGTGCTAATCTTTCGGAAGAATCCGAAAACGGTATTTTTATTAATATATTTGAAAGATGTTGTTTGATCATATTCATTTTTAGAAACTATATATCTGGGAGCTTCTAAATTCAATTTAATATGGATTAAACATTCCTTAGTCATATTAATCGTTTAAAAACCGAAAAGTTATTTTTTAATTTATTTAATACGGTTGAAATGTACCTCTCAATCAATTTAATTTTTAAAAGCCATTTCTTAGTCATATTTATTTTTGAAAGCTAAAAAGTTAGAAAAAAAACATTTTTATAAGCTAATTTAAAGGGTTTCTTGATCAATAGACGGATTAAGAAGATAAAATAGCCGGTTACACAAGAAATATAATTATTTTGCAAATTATGACTTCACATGACTTCATACAGAGTCTAACAAGGAAGAAATTTCGAAGCTTTTTTGGGTGCAAAAAAATCTCGCATTTTTTAGGTATTGGAAAGTTTCAGTTTTTTTCATCTGCTGAAGAATTTCATATTTATCAGGTACAGAAGTTCTAAAGTTTTTCATCTGCTAAAGAACTTTTGTCCTTTTAGGTATAAAGAAACTGCATATTTTTTGGCATAGAGGAATTTCAAAGTTTTTCAGAAATCTCTTTCAACAGGTGCAAATTTTATAAAATTTATTATTTTTAATATTATAGAACTCACGATCTCTGAATTTTAACTTCTTTTAATTTGGGAAAATACATCTAATTTTTGATTTTTTAATTTAAAATTTAATTAATTTTTAATTTCGAAAAATACGTAATTTCTAATTTTTGGATATACAATTTAATTAATTTTTGATTTTTAATTCTTAATATAGTCAAATATAAAAACTTTTGCAACAGAGTTTTTAAAATCGAAACAATCCAATTAAGGCTAAAAGGACAAAAACAATGAAAAATTTTATCCCATTGAAAAAGTCACGAGAATTCTCTACAAAATTACCACAAATTTATTATATTGCAAATTCTAAAAATAATTTACTTTTTAATTTTCATTAGCATTGGGCATCAAATTTTTTAAAACCTCAGAAATAAGATATCTTTTAAAATTTATTTTTATATTTAACAACAAAACAACAAGATAATTTTAAAGTTAAGTTGATACAAGAACAACAGTATCAAATATAAACTATTCTAGAATTTCTCTAAACAACCCATAATTTATATTTTCCAAAAAAGATGGATTGAGATTCACACAAATCTTTAGAGCCTTGATTGCTGTTTTTCTTTCGTTTTTTAGATTTTCTTTCGAGTTCAAAATAGAAATTAGGATTTTCGAAACACTTTCAATATTTCCTCCAAGATCATTCAACTTTCTGGGGAAACTGTCAAAAAGAATCCTCCGTCCTTCATCCAATTCTGCAAAGGATTGTTTCTTTCTATCTCCTGATCCTGACACGACTTCTTTACCCTGATCACTTGGTCCTGAAAGGAATTGTTTTCCTTGAGTTTCCAATTCCACAGGAAAATTAACATCTTCACCGAGGGCAGAAACGAGTCCTGTAAGAAGTTCGAAAACGACCTGATCCTCGACTTTTTCCACAACTTGAGCAACCTTCTTCAAAAGTCGGATCTTTGCATCTTCTGACACACGGTTCCTCATCCAGGAAGTAAAAAAGCACAAATCTCGGTTTTTGGAATATTTTTCTACCAAATTCCCAAGTTCGATTTTGTCTTTTTTCAGCAATTCTTTCAAGAAATCAATTTTCGGACTTTCCAATCTGTCGAGAATTCCAGGAACATCATAAAATTTCCAGAAAATTTCATTTTTAAATTCATCAATACTTTCATAATTCTTAATTTCACCAGCATCTTCGTCACTTTTGGAAATTCCATAATTTCTTGGTCCTTTTTTCATAATTTCTGAATTTCTTAATTCATCATCAAAAACTCCATCATTTTCCATAAGAAGCATAAATAAAACTTTTACATCGAATCTCTTGATAGAAAGTTCCTTCAAAATTTCAATAATACCTTCTTTTCCAAATTCTCCATTTTTGATTAAATAAAGAACAAAATTTTCGAAAAATTTCATTTCAAAAACTTCTGCTAACTTTTTGATGGAATTTTTCGTTGATTTTTCTACACTTATCTTTAATCTTTTTTCTTTCATAAAACTATAAATCATTTTTAAATCCGCTTGTTCTAGAGAAATTAACAAAACTTCCTTTGAAAAAAATTCATCTTTACAAAAATCGAAAAGTTTCCAATATATTTTTGGAATTTTTATTTCATCATTTTCTTTTAATTCAACAAAAACTTCCAGAATTTTCTTCTTCAAAATCTCATTTTTCGATTTTTGTAAAATTGAAAAACATTCTTTAAAAACACTTCTTTCTGGGAAATAATCAAAGTTTTCAGGAAACACTTTTCTACTTTTTGTTGTAAAAGAAAAATAAATACAATAATTAGATAAAAATTTAGCGGATTCTTTTGATTTATTTTTATCTAATTTTATTATTTTTTCTGTTTTTTTCGCTACTTGTTGACAAAATTTCGATTGGAATTCTTCGTCAAAATCCAAGAAACTCGTCCAAAGTTCTTCCAAATCCATAGATTCCTTCAAAGTAGAAAATGATTTTTCGTTAACTTTGTTCTCCGAGAATTTTTCAATATTCAATTCCACCAAAGTCGGATGGACAGAATTCAATTGAGCAACCAGCCTGAATTTCATCGAGTTCAAGGTGCCTTGAGATATTAGGGTATCATGAGGTTCCAAGGTACTTTGGGATTCCATGACGAAAGACACCAGTTCTGTCCAAGTTCCAGAGCTTTCAGATTCCAACAAAGCTCTACAATAATCGAAATATTCTCCTTCCTCTTTTTCTTTCATCAGAATCTGTCGACGGAAAAGGAGTAATATAGTCAAACAACCGAGGTATCTGTTCATCGACGAAACCTGAATTTGAAAGATTATAGAAATTTAAAAAATTAAATTTCGAACCTTTTCGACTTTGAACAAAAGTCCTTTTTTTACAGTATAGTTTTCATCAACAACCGTCATCACCGTATCTAGAATGTCTTTTTTCCAAGAAGCCAGGGATTCCAGATGATCTTGTAGAAAAACCTGCTTCGACAAATCCCGGGCAGCTTCCATCAACAATGATTCCTGAGCAAAAAGAAACGAAAATCCAAGACAAAAAAGACAAAATCCACAAGATTCCGGAGTTTCTTTCACAACTTTCGACAATAAAGCAGTAAATGACTTCAGTACACTGAAATTATTAAAAATAAGGAAATTTAAAGTTATTTTAATAAACAATTTAGAAAACTTACTCAAAAACTCCAAATTTCTTGTTTAAAGCCAAATTCGCTTCCATCATGTTCTCAAAAATAATTTCTGTCGCATTTTTCAAAATAACCAACTTCTTCAACAAATCTATTTCGGGATTAACACTCTTCAATGCAGAACCAAAGATTTGTTCACATCGAGCTACTTTTTTCCCTGCCGGCATGAGGGATTTCGTCAAGGCCTCTATCAACGACAAAGATTCCCACTCAAATCCAGGACTTTGGAGAGTATCCCTCAGAATCGGGATTAATGAAGTATACAGAAAAGAATCTGCAGTTTGTTGATTTTTTTCTTCAGAAACAAAAATTTTCCTAGGAAGATTATCCAAATCAATTTCAAGACATTTTTTCAAGAAAAATTTAAAGCCATCAAGGACCTCTTCTTCTTTTTCGTCTTCTATTGACAAAAAGACTTGATCTCCAGAAAGAAATTTAACTTCTGCATTCTCATTCTCATTTTTTTCCACTAATGTCTCAAGAAGAAAGTTCTTCGAAAATCTGGATAAAGCCCGGAAAGCCGAAGTCCGGACTTTCTTCGACGCGTGAGTCCTCAATTTCCAAAGCTCCTCTACACAGGACGTTACGAGTTCTTCCTCTTCCTCTTCATCTACAGCACTTGTTCCCAAAAAGTTACAGTATGCCGAAAGCGCTTCTTCATTCCCCTTTTCATAAACTTTCGGAATCAAAACTTCTCTGATTTTCTCTATTTCGATCATTTCGTTATTGCTCAAATTAGTTATGACATCGATGGATTTCTCCAAAAGATCCGGTCTTGTTTTCGTCAACGTTATTATTTTCGAAATCAACTTTTCTCCAGATTCCGTCAAAGCCGCAGATTTCAACAACTCAAATTTTTCTTCTATCAGTTCTGGATCTGAATCTTCTTTTTTCGGGATTAATATCATAGATTGAAATTCTTGTTCATTAAAAATCCAGTCATTTTTCTCGAAAAGCTTTCTCGTCGAACAAAAAGCGGATTTCCAGACGTCAGATTCTGAACAAACGTAGAGAAACTTCAGAATTTGTTTCGTCAAAAGATCATTGACAGTCAACTTCGGAAGATTCAGAAGGAGAGCGGACTTGAGATCTCGATCATTTGTGGACGAAAAATGACAAAAGTGGAAATTAACAATTAAGCTTTGCTGTAATTATTCAACAATATTATCAAATAAATAAAGATTATGTTTCCGAAAAACTTACAAATTCTTCTGTACAGGAGTGGTTCAAAATGTTCAGAAATATTTCTAAATGCCTTTCTCTTTTTATAAAATGAAAAAGTGTGAAAAGGAAAATCAGATTTCTTAAACTTGGTTTTTTCGGAACTTCTGATCCAAGCCATTCGGTCCATTTTTGAAGAAGAATGTCAATTCTGTTTTCGTCTTCAAGAACCCAATTGAACCATCCATCAACAGTATAAAAGTTTTTCAGCTCATTCCTTTCAATTTTCTTTGTTTGACAATCTTTGAAAACTTCTGAAAGTTTCTTCATAACTTCCTCGTCATCTTTATCCTTCAAGACTCGGGAAACCTGGTTGTTGGAATGGATGACGGAAAAAAGAGGTAACAGAAGACTTGGGTGAGAAGCGAGGAATCCGGATTTCGACAAAATCTTGACATCTTTCCTTGAACAATTGAGCAGTTTTTCTGCAACATCGAAAGCAAATTCTGGAGACGAAAACGGAATCTCGAAATCTGTCGACAAAGAAGGCAATCGATCCAGGAAGAAACGAGTTACATCGGGGTTTTTGAAAATCAATTTCGAGAAATGTTTGGCTGTCAATTTCCCTTTGATCAATTCGAACTTCCTTAAAAAATCATCTTCCTGATCCAGGAATTGAG
Source organism: Halicephalobus sp. NKZ332 (assembly GCA_009761265.1). Lineage (NCBI taxonomy): Eukaryota > Metazoa > Nematoda > Chromadorea > Rhabditida > Panagrolaimidae > Halicephalobus > Halicephalobus sp. NKZ332. Next base: position 44,351 of record VOSG01000098.1, read on the forward strand.
AAATCAAGACGTCCTTCAGCTGGAGAGGAAGTTTCTCAGAAAGAATTAACCTCAGAAGTCTCGAAGACCTGCAAATATTTCTTTTAAACACCTTATTTTATAAATATGGTTATATGTTAATATTAACACAATCCCTTGTATTATAATCCTTCTTGTATAGCTGAATAACAAGAAAAATATCTTTTGTTGTTCTTTTTTTTTAATTTGATACATCTCGAAAACACAAAAACAAGAATCTTAGATATTCTATTGTGTTGCATATATTGTACACACCTATTATGAATATTACACACATTATACATATCACATACACCACATATTATGTGTATCATATATAACGTGTATTATTGCATCAATATGCTTTCCATTTTGTGATATACTCAGCTCTCCAGATAAGAGGAAGGATAACTTTTTGTTATTTTTTTAATGTTCATATATTCTAAAAACTATGAAAACTAAGGTATTCGAATACTTCATAATATATATTACTACGTTTCAACGCTACTATGGCCCCTGTATGTTGCGATTTTCCATGTTTATTTTCCCGCAGATAAGAAACGAACGCCGTTTTGCTCGTTATCTTTCTTCGTCGACTTCGATATAAACGAGAAAAAAACAAGACGAAACGCCAACTCGGGTTCTGGAATACTTTGATATGTTTTTTTGTTCAATAAAAAACTCGAGAGTGACAGATCCTCTTTTCGGCGACGGAAAATGAAAAAATAAAGTTAGACAAAAAGATAAACTCACGGTTGAATCCGATCGACTACGATGTTCTCAAGGACATCAAGAGGAATTAAAGAAGAAAAGTGCAAGAAAACTCTGAAATTATCGATAAAAATTAATACCTAACACTATAAAAAATTATAAGAAGCCTTGATATAAAAAGATCAAAAGCTCAAAATAAAAATAGTAAAATTCAATATAAAAAACAAAAGAACTCACTGATGAAATCCCGTTGGAGCATCTGGGTCCTCAGAAACCTCCGTTGGTTGCAAATCGACGAGTTTCAACCCGAACTTTGTCAAGAATTCCGGATGAGAAGCCTTCTTGACTCTACTGAAGACTTCTGTGAACAAGGAATCCAGATTTTTCAGATGTTCTTTGACAGCGAAAGACAGATTTTCATCTTTATTCTTCAGAACTTTCTCCGTTATCGAAGTAAACCAAGAAAAAGCGGATTCCGCTAGGACAAAGGAACTTGATTGAAAACTTTCGAAAATTAAATCCAGTAATTTCCTGAACACAGGAGAACTGTTTTCTTTTTCGATTTTCTCTATCAAGGAAACGAAGGCTTGGATTTTCAGCGAGTCGTTGGGGCTCTTCAAGTAACGGGATATATCCGGCAAATCCATCTTCCTATTAATGAAGAAACTATTAATACTCAATTACTTAAATAATCTAAACGAAATATCACGTATCGAGAATCATTTCAAAAAAGTTGTGTAAT